>CM028929.1:17875860-17883626 GCA_016801845.1 Polydactylus sextarius
CGACTTTAACGTGAAGACGCGTTATGTTAAAATCCTCCGTTACCGTGGCGACGGCGTTGGCGCCGTACGTGTCCTCGGCTCCGAGCACCTGGACGTTGACGGAGCTGAAATCTTCGAGGTTGAGCTGCTTGAATATTCGTCTCGTCCTGTGGAAACATTCACACGTCGCTTGTTTTATGATTCACAGATGAAAAACAACCACGTGTCGTTTGTCGTCGCCACCGTTTGATGATGCCGTCCGCCGTCCGTCTCGCCTTCTCCGCCGCCCGCGGTCCTCCGACCGGACACACCGCCGTCGCCCTGAACCCGTCCATGTAGGTGGCGCAAACCTGGAGGAGATGAGAGAATTAAACCCGAAACCTTCGCGTCAACGTGGTCACGTGATCGGGACCGTGATGCTTCACCTTGTAGTCGCGTGACGGAGCGAAGCCTCGGGCGCCGGTTACCGTGACGGCGCCGCCGTCGACGCCTGGAAACACAAACGGATGAGTCGTCAAAATCTTTACCATTTTATTGTTATTTTGTTTCAGAAAATTTTTTTTTTTGTTTGTTTTTTTGTATAAAAAAAAATGTTTAAATTTATTTGTAAAATTTTTATGTTTCTCATAATTTTGATGTTTTTAAACTTTTAATTCCATTAATTTTTTTATTTTATTCTGCAAAAAAAGTTTCAGAAATTGTTTTGTAAATAATTTTATAAAATTTTGTGTTTGTGGGGAAAAAAGTTTGAAAAAAAAAAGATAAAATTAGTTTTTATTTGGCAAAAAAAAAAAATAAATAAAGTTTTATTTTGTGAAATGTTTTAGGCAAAAATTTGTATATTTTGTAAAATTGTTGTTTTCTGAAACAATCACTTGAAACAAACGATCAACGTCGTCCGGTTTCTACCAGATTAACTGAACCAGGTCCAAGTCCTGAACCAGATGAACCGGGTCCAAGTCCTGAACCAGATGAACCGGGTCCAAGTCCTGAACCAGGACGGTTTCTGATAAATATACAGACCAGGACTCTCACAACGGGTTCATCTTCAGTTCACGATCCCAGATGAAGAAATAAAAAAAAAAAAAAAACGAAGACGACGGGTCAAGAAAAGTTCAGTCGAGGCTCAATTAGACAGAAATATTTATATTTTATCAACAACAGGAACAAAAGGTTCAGGACCCAGAACTCCCACGTTGGGACCACGAGACCTCGTCTTTATGACTCAGCAGGAAACTTAAAATATAAAAACTTGAACGTTTGGTAAAAAGTTTTATTTGTAACAAAATTTACTGTTTATTTTAAACTGTGTTTTCTGTGGAAAATTTAAATTATCAAAAAATATCTGTGAAATTTTTTTGCAAATATATAATAATATATTATATAGTAAGATTTTATAAGGAAAATACTTTATTACATTTTGCACAAAGTTTTATGTAAAACAAATTAGCAAAGTTTTGTTTTGTTTATATAAAAATTTTCTTTTCTAAAATGTGTTTTTTATTATATAAGATTTTTTTTTAAATGTATCATTTTGTTAAATGCATAATTTGATTAAATGAATAATTTGATATTGTGCACAAAATTTTACAAACAAATTTTGCAAAAAAAAAAAAACAAACAACCAAAATATTTTGTAAAATTTCTAAACTTGTAAAAACGTGTTCAGACTGAATCTTTTTAATAAAATTGTCTGTTCTGTTTTGTAAAATGTGTTTTATATTTCTGGATCTTTTTGATCGAGTCACGTTTAATCTTTGACGTGTTTTTCTTCACATTTAATTTCTTCTTTCTTCAATTTTTTTGTTTAAAGAACCAGAAACTAAAACTGCTGCTGCAGATCTGGGTCATGTTGGGAACATAAATAAAAAGCTCCACATACTTTACGTTGTGTACATCACGTTTCATCTGGAGCCGTATTTATATAAACACGACGAGAGAGAAAGTGAATTAACGACCGGAGAGGAAGCGGTTATCAGCTCAGCTCTGGTTCAGGACGAGGTCACACTTTTAGTTTTGAAAAAGGAAAATAAATCGTTAAGTGATAACGACGAGGAGTCGGTCGGAGGCCGAAGGTTCAGTCCGAGGTCGTTTTAGTTTTAGGGTTGAAGCGTCGGTCGCGTCCTCCGCTTCAACTTGGCGTCGGTTACCTGGCGTCTCCGTGACGACGACGCGGCTGAAGTCGCAGGTGACGTCGGGGAGCAGGTAGCGCCGCGGGTCGTTGACCTCGTACACCAGCTGCTCCGCCGCCGCGCCGAAGCACACCAGCCCGCCGGTGTTGGGAGGTTTGGACAGAACGAAGGAGCCGTCGCCGCAACACTCGACCACCGGGAACCCGAGGTTGTCCCTGAGACACACGGCACGCTGCTGTCAAGGCCTGGAAAACACCTGGAAAAGGACCTGGAGAAGAAGCTCTCCAGGGCTGTTTCTTACCAGTCGGGGACCTTGTGCCAGTCGGTGAAAATCCCACCGGTGCTCTGAGCGCCGCACTCGATCATGTGACCTGCGAGACTGACACACACACACACACACACACACACACACACACACACACACACACACACACACACACACACACACACACACACAGACACACACGTTTGTTTCCATGCCTTGTGGGGACATTTAATTGATTTCCATTCCTTTCCTGGAGACTTTCCTGGAAACCCTTGAGATCCCATGTGTTGGTACCACTTGGCCAAACTTTATCTAAACCTGGACTAGACCTTAGGTCAGGTCTTCACCTTTAGTTTTTGTTTTCTACATCATGGGGACCTGCTTTTTGTTCCCCACAAGGGAGACAGGTCCCCACAATGTAGGAAAAACAGGTCTCCACACACACACCCACTATAGGAGGAGACAGAAACACGTCTGATGAATCTTCACTCCGTCTGTGAACTGTGTGAACACTTTACAGTAAGTATGAACGGTATGTTCTGTGTGTGTGTGTGTGTGTGTGTGTGTGTGTGTGTGTTTACCTCCCAGCTGCCAGTAGGTCATAATCGTCCGTCTTCCATCCAAACTACAACAGATAAAACAAACGTTACATTCCTGAACTTTGTCTCCTGCAGGACGTTCACACACACTCCCTCACACACTCCTGCACGCGCATGTGCACGCACACACACGCCCGCACACACACACACACACTCCCGCGCACACACACACATCAGTGTGTCCTCTCAGTACAAACTGACACAGAAACGTTTCAACGTAACAAACCGAGTGCATCAACGGTCCCAGCGCCACGGCGCTGTCCACACAACGTCCTGTCACCACGATGTCGGCGCCGCGGTCCAGACAACGCTGGATAGGGACGGCTCTGAGACACACACACACACACACACACACACACACACACACACACACACACACACACACACACACACACACACACACACACACACACATTCCAAATTTTGTTTTGAAAAATTTCCTGTTTCATGAAATTGTTTTTAATTTCTTAACAACCTGAGTTTTTATTTATCATCAGTATAAGTTTAGCCGCTGCTAACCAGTTAGCTCGTCTTGTTTTATGTTTCCCTTCCTAAAGAAGAACACAGCTCCACATCTTGGCCTATAGGGGGCGACGGTGGTTCTGGTTCTGGTCATATGGAGGACTGGAAGAACCAGAACCAGAACCAAGAACCAGGACCAGCATTGTGGCTAGCTGTTAGCTGTTAGCTGTTAGCAGAGACTGGCTGTTTTATGCTGCTGTCAAACTATAAAGTTTACAAACAAAATGAAATGTGTGTGTGTGTGTGTGTGTGTGTGTGTGTGTGTTGATACCCGAGGTAAGCGTTCATGCTGTGCAGTGTTTTCGGTAACGGTCGTCTGCCGCTGCCGTCGGCCATCTTGACTTCAACAAGGTCGTTTCTCTGAGAAGAAAAGTTAAATTAATTAACATGATGATGATGATGATGATGATGATGAGGTGTGTGTGTATGTGACAAAGTCTCACTTTAGGCATAAGGTCGTCGCCCGTCACCACGGCAACCTTGAGGTCCAGTCCAGCCTTCTTGATGACTTCCTGGATGGCGTCGGCGCAGGACAGAGGATTGACTCCACCGGCGTTACTGACGACACGGATTCCTGTAGAAGAAACAACCACCGGGGGCGACGTTACGACGTTAGTTTTAACGTTTGTTGAAGAAACGACCACCGGGAGGCGACGTTCACTGACCTTTTCTGTGGATGTCGTTGATGAACGGAGCCAGAGCGACGAGGACGAAGTCTGGAGCGTAACCGAGGTTCTGGAGAGAAAATAGAAACAAGATTTAATCTGAAACAAGAAGATTCAAACTGGAAGAACAAAGAGTTTAATAGAAACTGATTAAAGACGAAGAACTGATACATTTAAAAGATTCAGCAAAAAAAAAAAATCAAAACTTCAAAACTAAATTTATGTTTTTGTAAAAACCAAAAAAATGTCTTGTTAAATGTTAAAAAATTCAAAATAAATGAATGAATCTTCTCAGTAAATAAAACATTTGATAGAACATTTGAAGAATTCATTTTAAACAAATTAATTTTTGTAAAAAGTTTTTATAAAATCAAAAGTTTCCAAAAAACTTAAAAAAAAAAAAAAATTTAAAATATTGTGAGTGGATACAAACTTTGATGTTTAAAAAACATGTATTAAAAAATTGTTTTGGTTAAAAAAAACACAACTTAAATAACTTTTTAAAAATAAAATATTATTTTTTATTTTAATGAAGTTTATGCTTCTTGAATATTTGTATTTTATTATTTCTTTTTTTATGTCACTGTTACTGCTGCAAAAGTGTTTTCAAAATAAAAGTCCTCACAGAAAAATGATAAACAAACCAAGGACTTTCCAGGCCTTAAATTCCAGACCTAAGGTTCGACTCACAGGCGTCTTGGTCTTGGCGGCGGTGAGCAGCGACATGGTGATTTCACTGAGGTAGTCGAACACCAGGAAGTCCAGGTTTCCTCCGTAGATCAACTGGGGAACTGGAAAATGTAGTTGAAGTTTTATGAGGACACATGCTAACAGTTAGCAGTTAGCTTCACGATACCGTCAATGCTAACGGCCAGACTGTAGAGTTTTGTAAAGACTTATGCTAACAGTTAGCTTTAATATCACGGTACCATTAATATAGCTGAAAGTTCACACTAAAGAGTTTTATTAAGACACATTCTAACAGTTAGCTTTAGCATCAGGGTACCATCAATGCAGGTGAACGATCAGAACGTGAAGTTTTACGAGGACAGTTAGCAGTTAGCTTCATGATGCCTCTAATGCTAGCTTTAGCACCTCAGTCCTATCAACGCCCGTGGCCGGTCAATCTGAAATGTTTTGTAAGGACTTCTGCTAACAGCTAGCTTTAGCATCACAGTCTCATCAATGCAGGTTAAAATTCAGACTGAAGTTTTATGGGTACACAAGCTAATAGTTAGCTTTAGCATCAGGGTACCATCAATGCAGGTGAACAGACAGACCGCAAAGTTTTACGAGGACAGTTAGCAGTTAGCTTCATGGTGCCTCTAATGCTAATTGACAATCAGACTGAAGAGTTTTATGAGGACCCATGCTAACAGTTAGCTTTAGCATCACAGTCCCGCTAATGCAGGTGAAAGGTCAGACTGGAGAGTTTTATGGGGTCACGTGCTAACAGTTAGCTTTAGCATCACGGTCCCGCTAATGCAGGTGAAAGGTCAGACTGGAGAGTTTTATGGGGTCACGTGCTAACAGTTAGCTTTAGCTTCACTGTGGTTCTGTACCTGAGGTCGCCGTGTCCCCCCAGAACCCGGAGGCGCAGCCGATCCGGACCGTCCCGGTCCGGGACGAGCTGCCGTAACACCTGGACCTGGTTCTGTGGTTGTGACGTTCCGTGACGTGAACAAAGTTTGCGTCAAAACACGAACTAACGCATTTTTCCGACGCTGCGCAGCGCGACAGGCGCGTGAGGACGGAAGGTCCGCGGCGCACGAGAACGCGGAGATTTGACATTTTACATGAAGTTTAAAGAAACAAGAGAAACATGAAGAGAAGAAGAAACGAGAGGTTTGTCTGACAAGTTCAAGGTGCAACGGTCCGACCATAAAAACAGTCCGACAGGAAACACGTCACAGAGAGTTTTAAAGGTTCCGCTCCAATGAGACGGAAACCCCGCGAGGACAAAAACATGAAATATATTAATAAAGATAAATCTAAATAAAAATAAATAAATACATGAATATGAATGAATAAATATATTATACTATACTAACTATACTACTAACATTAATAACAATAAAATAATAATAATGATAATAATAAAACAGCTGTTTTCTTTTAGTAAAAATAAATTAAATAATGTATTCGTGCATCATTTATCACATTTAATTAATTTAATTAAATTATGAATTATATTTTTATTCATATTTTGTATTATTCATTAATATATTTATGTTTATTCATATTTCTTTAACATTAAAATTAGAATTATTTTTTAATTTTGATGAATAACTAAAATAAACTAAACTGATCAAACTGTGAAAACATGTTTTTCATTTGATTTAGTAAAAAATTAAAATTAGTGTGTGTGTGTGTGTGTGTGTGTGTGTGTGTGTGTGTGTGTGTGTGTGTGTGTGTGTGTGTGTGATGCAGGTGAGTCTCATTATGCAAAACATCAGTGCAGCAGCCTGTGTTGTTTTACACACCATTTACTGTGTTAATATTGTTAGAGTGTGTGTGTGTGTGTGTGTGTGTGTGTGTGTGTGTGTGTGTGTGTGTGTGTGTGTGTGTGTGTGTGTGTGTGTGTGTGTGTGTGTGTGTGGCATCATGTTTCTTGTGTCTCATTCTATATATGATGTCATTTAACTCTGAATCTCATTCGTCAACTCAACCAACAGACAACGACTCCGACGGTGACGAAGGTGAGAAACTATAGTTGTTGTTTTCATATATTTTAAAATAAATAAATAGATAAAATACCAATAAAACAGTTAAACTGGTTTATGATCAGCATCATTGTTTGTTTGTTGTTTTGTTGTTTTTTTTATTCTCAGCTTCATTTCTGACGATGAACTCGTCAAACTCTTCGTCGTCTGAAGCGACTCAGTGGAATCCCTGCCCCTCGACTTCCTACGGACTCCAGACGTTCTTCCTCGTTGAAGCCATTAACTTTATCGTGAGTAGAGTTTATTGTACGTTAATGTTATCGTACGTTAACGTTATCGTACGTTAACTTTGTCGTACGTATCGTATGTACCTCTGACCTCTGACCTCTGACCTCAGGTCAGCTTCCCGGTCAACGTCTGGACCGTCTGGTCGGTCACTAAAGGATCCAGATCTTTTCAAGCCTCTGAGGTAAATAACTGTTTACGTTTTCTTCGTTTATGTTTCCTTCTACATGACGATGTGATGGAACACACACACACACACACACACACACACACACACACACACACACACACACACACACACACACACACACACACACACACACACACACACACACACACACACACACACACACACACACACACACACACACACACACACACACACACACACACACACACACACACACACACACACACACACACACACACACACACACACTTGTTTGTGATGTTGGTTTTTTTGCTGTTGTTGATGTTGTTGATGTTTATCTTGATGTTGTTGTTGTTGTTGTTGTTGTTTATGTTGTTGATGTTGTTGATGTTGATTTTGTTGTTGATGTTGATTTTGTTGTTGTTGATGTTGTTGTTGTTGTTGTTGTTGTTGTTGTTGTTGTTGATTTTGTTGTTGATGTTGATTTTGTTGTTGTTGATGTTGA
>CM028929.1:17884126-17896626 GCA_016801845.1 Polydactylus sextarius
AAGACGAGAACTTCGTCCAGAATCACTGCAACTGAAACTGAAGAAGCTGAAAAGGAAACGTCAAACATCGCAAAAGTCTCAACAAAAGTGACGCAGTCTGAAACTGACGCTGCAGAGGGCGCTGCTCCGAGTCCGGCTGCCACCAGGAGCAGGAACACACAGTCAAAGGTTACGACAACAAAACTTATTCTCCTTCCTAGCTTGAGGAGATTCAGGCAGTTTTTGTTTTAGCTAACTTGACTATGTTAGCTAACTATACACAGTCAAGGATGACCAGGTTGGCTATCTTAGCAACATTAGCTAGCTTGGCCAACTTAACATAATTCAGCTCTGTTAGCTTACCTACTTCAGCGAACCTCATGTCTATAGCTATGTTTGCTAACGCTATGTTTGCTAACTTGGCTACACTGGCTAATTTCCTAACATTAGCTAACTTAGCTAGTTTGTCCAACTGGTCCTTGACGTAATTCAGGTCTGATAGCTAACTTAGCTACTTCAGCTAACCTTACCACTTTAGCTAACTGAACTATGTTTGCTAACTTTGCTACATTAGCTAATTTCGTAACATTAGCCAACATTCGTACCTAATATATATCAGCTTTTTGAGCTAATTTAGCCACTCCAGCTAATTTGCCTTTTGTTTGCAAAATTTTCATAGACAAAGACAAGATCGTCCATCAAAGCGTCCACGACTGCAACTGACAAAAAGACTGAAACTGAAACTGTGACGAGTAAAGGTGTGGCTGAAAAGGAAACACCAGGTGGCGCCAAACCTCCTACGAAGAGGACGCACCCTGGAACCGATGCTGCAGAGGGCGCCGCTACGAGTCCGGCTGCCACCAGGAGCAGGACGGCAGAGTCTAAGGTACGACTCTATACGACCAGGCTAATTAGCTTAGCTTCATTCTAGCAGAAGGAAGGAACCAGTTGAGCTCCACAAACAAACTGAAAATGTCTGATGAACTTGTTTTTTGTGTTTTTCAGGTCGTCGCTGAGTTGAACAAGAAGAAGACGACCGATCCGACAAGTCCAGGTAACTGACACAAACTATGTCTCAGCTCAGTAAGTTAGCTAGTGTTGCTATGGCAGCCAAAATGCTGAAGTGGGTAAGGTAGTTAATGTTGCTAAGTTAGCCAATGTAGCCAAGCTAGCAAACATTGCTGAATTAGCTAAAGTGGCTAAGTTAGCTAAGAGAGTTGAATAATGTCAAGTGCCGAACAGGCCTACAACCAATGTTCCCTCTAAGCTGCACGCGTGCACATTCTCAGCGCACAAGAAAATCTATCCAGCGCAGAAACAACATCAACATAACGTATTAATTAAGATCTAATATTAGACTTAATCTAATCTAATTAATTCGCCCAATATTATTGTTTTTTTGTTTCTCACTCAGTGAGTGACAGGTGTCTAGCCAATGATACGATACAGTTCACTTACGGTACAAAGCCAATCATGGCATTGACGGTGCTTGCGTCTGGGCCCCGCCTATATGCGCCGTGCAGGTTAGCTAGCAGGTTAATAGATGCTAATACAAACCCCGCATCATGGCGAAACCAACATGCAGCGACACATCCACTCACCAAGCTACGGTAAAAAAGAAATGCAGTTCTTTTAAGATGGAATGGTTGTCGGAGTATGTGCAAATTGAAGAAAAAAGCGGTGAAATTGGGTGAGATTTTTTTCTTTTTCAAGTGAGAAAGGTCTACTCTGCAAAACATGCAGCGATGCCAAAGTAGCAAGTGAGTTTTCAGAGGGAAAAATGTGGATTGAATGGAAGCTGGACTATCTCAAGCGTCACGTTCAGCATAAAAGTCATTTAAAAGCTGTCAAAAAAAGACTCAAGATGGGACAGGGGATTAGTACATTATTGCGGGAGAGCGCAAAAGACCGAGAGAAAAGGAACGAGCTGTCACACAAAACAAAAACAAACAAAAACAAAGCAGGACTCTCGCATACTGTATCATCATGTACTGTAACATCTACACATCCCATTTTTCAGATTTTTGTCTTTTTTTTTAAGTGGAACAAATTACTTATTTAAAAATAAAGCGTGCATATCTAATGTTGCTCACAGTAGTCCTCAGTTTGCTCAGAGAACTTGTGTGTATGCCCAGATACATGAAAAATTAGAGGGAACATTGCCTACAACAGCCAAATAGCTGTTAGTCAGATTGGCAAAACTTGGCTTTCTTAACTTGGTAACTTGGCAAACTTGGCAAAATTGGTGTATCCAAGTTAGCTAGGATTGCCAAGTTGGTGGATGTAGCTAAGTTAGCTAACTGAGCAGAACTATGTCAAGTACCAAAGTTAACTAAGACAGTCAAATTATAGAGGTCAGCTGATGTTTCTAAGTTAGCCAAAATATTATCTAGCTAATGTACTTGGCTACATTGATGTAACTAATTAGCTAATGTTGCTTATGTAGCTAAATGGTTAAATTACTGCAAATACCAAAGTTGTAAGATTAGCTCAATTAGCTAGCTAGCTAAGCTAAGATAAGTTGGCTAATTTAGCCGTGTTAGCTGACATCCAAACTCAGCGCAGCTTCAGGAAGTGTCCACACCCCGCCAAATTAAAACATCATTAAGTCAGTTTGTTTCTGTTTGAACAGCAGTTAAAAAACTAAAGATGGAGGAGAAGAAGAAGAAGGAGGAGGAGAGTCGAGGAGTGAAGAGGAGGAGAGAGGAGGAGGAGGAAGAGGAGGTGAAGAAAACAACAGAGACAACGGAGAGGATGAAGACGAGGAGAGCTGAGAAAGACGAAGAGAAGGAGGCGACGAGGAGGAAGAAGGAGGAGGAGGAGGCGCAGAAAAAGTTAAAGGTCTCGGTGAAGGTGGAAGAGAAGGAGAAGAAGAGGAAGGAGGAGGGGAAAACCAGAGGAGGAGCGAAGACGAGGAGTGCCGAGAAGGAGGAGTTGAGAAGAGAAGAGGAGGAGGAGGAGGAGGAGGAGCAGGAAGACGAGTCAGGACGAAGGAGAAGATGGAAACAAGATGACAGAGGAGGAGAAAACTGAAGGAGGAGCGAAGACGAGGAGCTCACAGAGAGAGGAGGACGGGTCTGACGAAGAGGAGGTGAAACTGATTTACAAAATAAAACGCCTTGATATCAGCTGAGTTTTATTTTAAAATGTAACCCGTTTTTGTTTTTATTTCCTGATGCAGCGACAGCGCCTCCTGGCGGCGAAGAGGGAGAGCGTACTGACGTCACTGAGAGGACTCCTCAAAGACGAGAGAGGAGGAGCGAGGAGGAGGAGGAGGAGGAGCAACAGTGAGACAGCCAAGAAGACAGGAAGTCAGTCGGTGCCAGAGGAGGAGGTGAAAGAAAAGAAGAAGAAGAAGAAGGAGGAGGAGGAGGAGGAGGAGGAGAGGAAAATAATCGGAAAGATTGTGAAGGCGACGGGAGGAAACGGAGCGAAGGTTCAACTGAAGACGATGATGGGAGCAGCAATGACGGCGGCAGAGGAGGAGAAGGAGAAAGAAGAAGAGGAGGAGAAGGAGGAGAAACAACAGAAACACAAGACTACAACGAAACAGAGGAGCGACGGAGAGAAAACGGCGCCAAAGAAGACGAACGATGAAGAAACGAAACCGAAGAGCGAGACGTCGCTGATGTCATCGTCGTTGGAAGTGAAGGCGGAGCCAGCGATGGCGGCGCAGAGTTCCTCAGTGACGCTGACGGACTCGACACTGCACCGTATCCATGGAGACATCAGGATCTCCCTGAAGACTGACAACCCGGTGAGACGCTGCCGGGACTCCACTGTTTGTTTGTTTGTTTTTGTTTGTTTGTTTGTTTGTTTGTTTGTTGTCCGTCCTAACGACGCGTCTCCGTCCTCCAGGACATCAGGAAGTGTCTGGCGGCGCTGGACCAGCTGAGCGGCGTCTACGTGACGTCACAACACGTCCAGAGACACAGCGAGCTGGTGGCCACGCTCAGGAAGGTCAATGATAACAACGACGCTTTATTCTGAAAATCACTGCTCCCACTGAACTTCCTGTTTGTCTGTTTGTGTTTTTATTTGTTTGTTTTTGTTCTTGTTGGTCTTTTGTCTTTGTGTTTGTGTTTTGTTTATATTTGTTTATCTCTTTTCTCTGTTGATTTATTTGTCTGATTGTGTATTTGTTTATCTCTTGTTTATTTATTTGTTTATCTCTTGTTTATTTATTTGTTTATCTCTCTCTCGTTTGTTTTTTTTACCTCTTGTCTGTCTCTTATGTTTGTTTTGTTTCTTTTTGCTTGTTTATCTTGTTTGTTGCTTTTTCTTCTTTTGATCTTGTTTGTTTATTTGTTTGTCTTGTTTGTTTATCTCTGTCTGTCTGTTTGACTCTTATCTTATTTGTTTTTGTTACGTTGTCTTTGTTTATCTCTTTTGTTTGTTTATTTGTTTGTTTGTTTGCCAACAGATGCGTTTCTACCGAGCCAACCAGGACGTGAAGGACAAGGCGTCGATGCTCTACAACCGCTTTAAGAACGTCTTCCTCCTCGGTGAAGGAGACGAGGTGGTCAGCGCCTCCTTCCTGCGGTCGCTCATCGAGGAGAAGGAGCGTGAGGAGGCGCAGAGGGCGGAGCTACTGAGGGAGGTGGCGAGGAGCACGGAGCCAGGAGGTTTGTAAGAAATAAACAATTAAAAACTAAACAACAATAAAAAATACACTTTATTAAACAACAATTTTATCATCTTGTTTCCAGCTGCAGTGGAGGAGTCCTGACTCCTCCTGACTCCTCCTGACTCCTCCTGACTCTTCTGACTCTTCTGACTCCTCCTGACTCCTCCTGACTCCTCTTGACTCCTCCAGATTCTTCTGACTCCTCCCGCCTCCTCTGGTTCCTCCCAACTCCTCCAGACTCCTCCTAACTCTCCTGACTCCTGACTCCTCTGACTCCTCCTGACTCTTCTAACTCCTCCAGATTCTTCTGACTCCTCCAGATTCTTCTAACTCCTCCAGATTCTTCTGACTCCTCCAGATTCTTCTAACTCCTCCAGATTCTTCTGACTCCTCCAGATTCTTCTAACTCCTCCAGATTCTTCTGACTCCTCCCGCCTCCTCTGGTTCCTCCCGACTCCTCTTGACTCCTCCTGACTGAACCAATCGTTACCTCAGCGTCCACTCGTTCAAGTCACTTCCTGTCGTCACTAAACAGGAAGTGAAGGAGTCACATGACGTCGCTCATTAGCCTTCACATCTGAAGCTAAGCTAACGCTAAGCTAATGTCTACCTCTGGTGAGATGCTGGTAGAAAACAAACAAACAAACAAACAAACAAACTCTGTTGATTCTTTCACTAAACAAACAAAACAAAACGTTTTTATTTTATTTTTTACGTTAAAGTTTGAAGCATTAAAATTAAAACCTGTTTGATTGAAACTAAATGTTTTTAGTTTTGTTTGTGTTTTTTAAAAATGTTTTTTACATAAAACTTTAAAACTTGTACAAACGTTGAGTCTCTTTGTTTTGTGAAATTACTTTTTTATTTTCATTTTTTTATTTAGATGAAAAAAATGTAATTACTAGAGAATAAAAATTAAAAATATATTTTATTTCTGTTAAACACAAAATAATAATATTTTTACTCATTTAAAAATAAATAAAATAAATCTAAGAATTTTATTTTTATTCTTAAAATTATTATTATTACTGTGTTGAATGAATATACTGTAGAATAATTATATTATTTAATATAATGATATTTCGTTGTTATTTGATATTGAAAACAAACATGATTTAAAAACTATTTTAAGACTTTTGTCTTAATTCAGGTCAGTAAACTATTTGATTTAATTTGATGTGAATGTTAAATTCTTAAAAAGCATATTTAATATTATTTTCTAGTTTTTAAAGTTTCATTCAATTAAAGGAAACAAAATAATATTTATAAATAATTTTATAATGTTACTGTAAAACATCTGTTTCAATTCATTTTTGTTAAAATTGTTAAATATTTTTATTTAAAAAAGAATAATATCAAAAATAATTTGTAATTATTTGTTGTAATATTTTAAGAATGAATATTACGAATAATTAATATTTATGTTTTAAATTAATTTATCTTGTTTAATGTTGTTTTTTCTTATTATTTTAAATAAAACCTCTAGTTGTTTTAGAAAATGATTTTTTTTATTTTAAATTATTCAGATTAATTAAAGGTAAAATGATCGTGTGTTAAATAATAAAAACTCACGTGAACGTGCTTCCTATTAACTTTATTGATTTATTTTAATTTAGTTTAATTATAAAGGTATTTATAAATTATAATAATATAATTTAGTTTATTATTTTAATTATAAATATTTAATATAAATATATAATTTAGTTTAATTATGAATAATTACATTTAATAAACTTGTTAAATGTAATTATTTATCAATGATCAATATAATTATATAATAACTTAATTGAGTCACTTTACGGGACAATATTGTTATAAAACCTTCAAAATAATAAATATTTATTTTTTCAAAATAAAATGAATTAATTTCAACGTTGTGAACGTGGTGACGTCAGTTGTGGAACGTTCCCAGGTGTTTATCGTAAATATGAAGAGCGGTGACGTCAGTGATGATGATGATGATGATGATGATGATGATGATGGTGATGATGGTGAAGTGGGAGGGTCAACCGGAGGAGGAGGAGGTGTGTTTTCTGTGCGCGTGTCAAACGTAGACGTTTCTTTCTTTTTTTTTTTTTTTTTTTTTTTTTTTTTTGATTCTTCTTCTTTCGCGGAAGAAACGAGAGAGAACCGGAGACGGTTTCTAATGACGGAGACACGAGGACGTGAACCGGGACGGTAACGGAACCGAGAAGAAACAGGAACATCTGCAGGAAGAAGCGGCGCTCACACACACACTGCAGCTGAGTGTGTGTGTCTTTGCGCGTGTGTGTGTCAGTGTCACAGACATGGGCTCGTGCTCCTGATAAAACACCGGGACCCGCGGACCTGAGTGAAGACAGGACCGGACACCGACACCAGACAAAGACGCGGACATGGCCCACGTAGGCAACGGAGCGACCGGCGAAGATGAGGTAACACACACACACACACCGGCCCACCGTCCTTCCGGGGACCTCCAAAACTGTAACATTGTAACATTGTTTCCTTTGATGTTTGTTTTCTTTATGTCACTTCCTGTTTTAACGACATGATCCAGTCTGATGTTTGTTGAACGTTAAACGTTTATTTTATTACCACAGAAGATAAATGTTGTCAATATATTTATAAATGATGTTAAACTCTTCGTGGTATATAAACATGATGACATTTGATTTGATTTTGTTGGTTTAATGTTTTAAGTTTAACGTCACTCACACAGGTGTGAACGTTTACGTTAAATTACGATAAAAATCTTTTATTCTCTGGTTTTAACTGAACGTGTTGCAACGTGTTTGACTTAATAACGATCTTATCTCATCGTCCTTTTATTTACAAATGTTTGTTTTTCACCCTGAGGTGTGACTGTAACCGTGACCTCCGTCTGGGTGAAACACGTTAGCGCCGTTAGCGCCGTTAGCGACGCAGCAACAAAGAACGACCGTTGTTGTTCGATCGAGCTAAATCAGTTTAATTTGTTACTGACGTTAAATAACAACAATTAACAAGTGTTTTATTTTATTTAAACTGATTCTAAACATGAGGATTGACCTTAAAGTCTTTTATTTTGAAATTCTGGACAAGTTCATATCCCTTCAGCCTTCAAATTAACGGCCAATCACGTTCCTCTATCTATCCCAGGGCCGAGAAATTACCCAGCATGCACCAGGACAACGATGCTGACAGAGAAACAGGACGTCTATAGATTCATGGGACAGTTGACAAAAAAGATAAGCTAACTTGTCGCTAACCGCTAATCAATACCGTTCATTAGCGTTAGCGTTAGCCATCAGTCGCTAGTTGTCACAGATCAGTTTTTAATCCATCGACATAAACGAGTCTGTAGACGCCATCTTTGTTTGTTTTCGTTCGGTCGTCATGGAGACACGTCTCATCGTCTTTTACGTAGCAACTAGCGACGAAAGTAGAGGAACGTTTTCACCTCAGCGCTTTGTTTTAAGAGACGAAGAATAAAACAGAAACGTGATCGGTCCCGAATGTCAACATGTCCTGAAACGTGTTCGAGACTAGACGCACCTCAAACTCCGCCTCCTCACGTTGTCACGACGACTGCAAAAACGACACTTTTTGACTGTTAGTAAACGACAACGTCAGTGTCACATGACCAGGAGGAGGAACCTGCAGGAAACAACAGACCAGTGTCTCCTGCAGCGCCGCCTGCAGGAGTGACAGACGTATTACACCGTTTAACACCGTCTCCTGTTTCCATGTGGACGTGAAACGTTTTGATACAAACGTTGTCATGTGGACGTAACCGTGGTTACAAGACAACACAACATTCTCCAATGTCAGTTTATTAGAAACACCTTGTTAATTATCGTACAGAAACTTGTTGATTTACTCAAACAAACTGTTGATTATTGTATTTTATTCACCTGCATCCACACAGTCGTGTGTGTGTGTGTGTGTGTGTGTGTGTGTTTATGTAAATGACAGATCTGATTTCAACCGCCTGCCTCCGGCCCAACAAACACAGGAAGTCGGATGATGATGAATATGTAGATCACTTTTCTGCGGCTCAGGCTTCATTTTAAGCTTTTATTTTGACGTCCAGGACGTATTTAATCAGCGGTCGGAGGTCACGGTTGATGTTTCTGGACGCTTTCAAGACGCAAAACAAGTGGTTGAGGTTGTTGTTTTAACGTTTGTGTTTAGTGAAGATTGATGATCCATGAGGTTAATCACCACCTGGAGGTTCAGGGTCCGTACCGAGGTTTTAAGGATCAGGGACAGTTCTGGCGCGTCAGTGGATCCATCCTCGAGGACTTCTGGGGTTCTCCAAAGCTCTAGATAGATCCCAGATCGTTTTTAGGTTGTAAAGGATCTCAGAGACCTGGATTTGTAAGTCCTTGAAGTCCTTCAGGTACTTTTCTGTGTGGTTTCTAGAGGTTCTTGAAGGGTTCTAGGGGTCTGATGGTTCATAGAAAGTAATTCTCCTCTTTCGTTTCTTTTGTTATTTTTTTTTTTTTTTCAGCAAAGATGATGCCAAAGTGTCTTTGTAGAGGGTCCAGGTGGATCCCAGTTGGTTCTGGATTTGATCTGGGGCCCAGCGAGGTCGACCTGGTCACTGTGGACTTGTGACGTTCGTCTTCGGAGCCACGTTAGTTTAGTTTGTCGTTGATTAGAACTTTAACTAGATGATGTGGATTCAGGAGGTTCTGGAGGTTCTGCAGATCTTTCAGGGGATTTTTTAGTGGTTTTACTGAATCGGGTTTTGGTGTTTTTTAGGGGGTGTGTATGATCATGAACAATCTGTTCCTGTGGTACTCCAATCTGTTAGCGTAGTTTGTCTTTGATGAGGACTTGAAGGACTTTAATTTGTCCAGGTCAGTGATGTAGATTCAGGAGGTTCTGGAGGTTCTGGGTCTTTGTTGCACCTGAGGAGTTTCTTGAGTCCATGAAGAAAATGAGTTCAGTGGAATAAAGTGGGCGGCCGTTTGTTCGGTATCTTTATTGACGCTCTGATTGTGTAATGTTTCTGTTTGCTCACCGTCGTGTTGACCACGTGGTTCTGGGTGTCGACGTCGAACCTCACCAGTCCATCTCCTCATCTCAAGCTCACAATCGCTGCTCTGTCAGGCTCCGTCAGCCTAACTCATCACATTACCGAGGAATTCAGCTGACGAGTCAAACGCGGCCGACGGCCATCGTCCGACTCCGCTGCCGCAGAAACGCAAAAATAAATAAAGACCAACACGTGGAAATTACAGTGGTTGAGCCTGTTCTGTTCCGACCTTCGACCTTTTCGTTTTGTTTCGTCACCTCGTCTCCTGAGACTCGTTCTGTTTCAGTCCAGAGTAAAAACCCTCAGGTATGACTGGAATGTAAATAATGTGGCGTTGGACAATGAGTTGCTCAACTGAGGATTAAAAACCTCACGTTGCCTCAGGGAAGTTGTTTTTTCTCTCAAACCTGATTTTTCGACAAACTGTGGCGATGTTGCTTCATGTGAAGATGTTGTGGTTTCACTGAGACGCTGCTGATATCTGAATATCAGTTATCAGGAGGCTGAAGACCGATGTTGTTGATTGTTGCTGTCAAACGTTTGCTGAACATGCGAAGGTTTAACGAGGACGACGCTGTTTTATTTAACTCGCCAGCAGCTGATGAGTGTAACTGTCTCACCTACGACCGGACGTCTCCAGGTGACGAATGTCCACCGTTCTGACACAATGAGATTATTATTAAAAACAAGGAGATGCTTTGTTTCCTCTGACTCCAACCGGGTCCCGAGGAAACTCGCTCCTGTTTCCTCTGCAGGGTCAAAGGTCAAAGCTGCTCCGGCGGTATCGAGTAAAAACACAGAGCGTCAGGAAAGTTGTTTTCAAGGAGGATTAAAGATCTTTAAGAGGCTGAATAAGGTGGAGGTTGAACGGACCACGTTGAGGAGCTGAGGCCAGGTCACAGGTGGTTCCTGGAGACAAAAGTATCGATTCACAAGATTTTAAACAATCAGTGAAATGTGTTTGAGGTCCTTGAGGAGGACGTTCAAGACTTTCAGGGTCCTGGAAGAAGGTTGTAGTTGTTTCATGGCTACGTCAGGAGAAGTTTCGATGGTCATTGATGAAGACGAAGTCTCTAGCGGATCTTGTGGGTTCGTGTCGGTGTTTTGAGTTTAACAAGTCGTTCAGAAGTTCTGGGAACTGTCTGAAGGTTTTACTGTAGTCACGTGGTCCAGGAGGAGGTTGAAGTTTATGAAGGATTTTCAGGATTTGCAGATTTTGTTGAACCTCGGAGGTTTGAGGTTTGGTGAGTCTGAGGTTTCACAGATCGTCATGTGACGATCGTCCAGTTGGTCAGAGAACCTGCTGCTGGTTTTAACCTCAGCAGCTCCTCGTCTGTTGTTAATGAAAGATGCTGTTGAAGGTGAAGGTGTCTACAGCTCTAACAGGAGTCAGTGTTGATATTTAACGGCTTCTGGTTGCGTATGAGCCGGTTTTATCTGGTGTAGTGAGCTCTAACGGTGAATCAGGAGGTCGTACGAGCTCTAACTGTGGTTTTACAAGATGTTTAATGACGTTCTCTTCACTTCAATAAAAACTACCTGAGGAGGTTTTATTGGCCCTGTGGAAACTTTCAGCTTCTTTAATGTTGGGAGGTGGATGGAGGTGGATGAGGCTCTTCTGGAGGCGGTGGAGTCTTTGAGGTGGTGTTGGAGTCGGTCAGGTCGGTCTGCTGGTTGTTTGGGAGTTTCCCAACCGTCCCTGTGACTGGTCGGGTTGTTTATGTGTTGGTAATAGGACACAGTGAGTAGGTTGTGACTAATTGATTAGAAAGCTGCTGCTGTCACAAGAGAAGCCTCTGACTCTGACCTCTCTGTGTAACATCACACACCAGCAGAGCGCCAGCGTTTTCTGTCTCCACGTCTCCGGTTGTTTGGTCCTGGCATCGACAGACGAGTCCTGCGGTCGGTTTAAACTTTCACCAGGTCACAGAGGGTTGTTTTTTTACTGTGGTTTCATCTATAAAGTTTATTATCACACACAGAAACCCTCCACGTTATAAATAGTCACGAGTTAAATTATGACCAGGATTTAAAATGAATCATAAACTTTAATTTAAGATCTTTGTGTGTTTTAGAAAACAGAAATACTAAGTTCAAAGGTCAAGACTTTATTTCATCAGATGACGACTGGAACGAGGAAGTAACGGAGACAGAAAGACCTTTTAATCTTGGTGGTTTTTTCTGTAAATGTTCAGATCTGATCAGTTTCTGTCGACATCGTCAACTTTAAGTGACTGTTGTGTTGAAGTGAAGCAGCTGGATCGTCTGGTTCGACGCCGTTCAGCTGGAAGAGAGAGTCTGACGGCAAACAGCCGCTTCCATCCATGTATTTATTGTCAAACAAACAACGGTGAACAACAACATAACAGAGCTGTTGTTTATTTATGAGCTGCTATTTGTAAGTATTTTATTTTGAAAGGTTAGTGGCCGTAAACCAGCAGAAACTGAACATTCAGTTCTGTTGTGAAACTGAAACGTTTATCAATAAAAATCAGACTTTTAAAAGTTTTGACTCTTGTCAGTGAAGCTCAGACCAGAGGTGATGAACTTTGTGACGCCGCTAAACAAAATAAACTTCATTTTGTCTCTTTTCTGACATGAGGATCGTGGTTTGTCCTTAAAGTAAAGATCCAGATTGTTCAACCAACACAAAGTGTGAACTTCTTATCATCTGTAAATTGACCTAGAACGACTGGAACCTTCCTTCAAAGACAGAAACTAACGTCCAATCACATTCCTCCTCCTCCTCCTCCTCCTCCTCCTCCTCCTCCTCCTCCTCCTCCTCCTCCTCCTCCTCCTCCTCCTCCTCCTCCTCCTCTCCATCTCGTTCACATCAGCAGGAGGCCTGTCAGCTATCAGCGATCCCAGGACCGAGAAATTACCCAGCAT
>CM028929.1:17901626-18081626 GCA_016801845.1 Polydactylus sextarius
TAAATGACGCTGTTGTTTATTTCTTTCCAGGGCTCCATCATTCTCTTCTACTCTGCTCGTATCGCCACACTGCGAGGAAACTTCGAGAAGGTCTGAAACAAACACAGATGTTTTCTCAAAACATGTCAGTGTTTTCTATAAACCTACAATTTGTGACATTTTCCAAATTTCACTCGAAGCTAACTAGCTAACATGTCGTTAGCATGCTAACATGTCGTTAGCATGCTAGCTGTGTAACAAGGAATACACACATCTTCTAACAAAACATAAAACCGGATGAAGTTAGTTTGTGTTAGTTTGTAACATGGTTTTATGCACATAAAATTAAACTTTGTGAAAACTGGATGAAAAACAGAGCTCAGACAAAATGTATCCACGTCATTTAGTCGCTTTTCAAAAGTGTCCCCACATTATTTTTGGTCCTTACAAAGATGTAGATGTTCGTCCTTCACGTGTTCAAGCGTATTAACATTACACAACGTCTGTCGACTAGCAACACAGCAAATTTCATACATACTCTATATTTCCAAAAGTATTGGGACATCTGCCTTTACACACATGAACTTTAATGACGTCTCATTCTTTATCGTTGGGCCACACGTTATGAAGTTGAGAGTGTTTGATTTCATACAGCCGAGGCCGTGGAAGTGATTGGAACATGAATTCAGTGATTTGGACGTGGCTCAGTCCTCTCAGCAGTATAGTCTACAGTGGTGCTGAAGCTCCTAACTCAAATTACTCGTAGGTCAAATCAGTTTTCCCCATTTAAAGGAAATGAAATGCAATGAATCCGTCCAGACTCCTGTAATTGATTTAGTTAGATGTTTTTAAATAAGAAAAATGTTAAGTATAATCTGCAGCATTTACCTTAGAGATCAGACTTGAAGATGCTGATGAAGGTGGAGGAGAAAAGCTGAGCTGAACAACTGAATCTTATTTGCTGATTTTTGCCCTTTTCACTGCGCTGTCCTCACTTACCACTAACCACTTAAAGTGAAGAGTGAGACAGAGGATGCTGGGTGGATGTTGTGGGATATCTGAATCTGGCTTGTAACCCTAATTTTATCTCTCAACTCAAAGCAAAAAACTGGCCTAGAGACAGCTCGTATCTAGAAAACTTGTTAGTGAGACACTCGTGAGTCAAGGAACCACTGGATATCCTAAATAAAGTTGTAAAACTGTGTACTTCTGCAGGCGCGGGCCAGGTATGAGGAGTGCATTGGCAGCCAGCAGGAGTGGAAACAGATCCACCATCTTTGTTACTGGGAGCTGATGTGGACTCACTCGTACCAGCAGCAGTGGCAGGAGGCGTACCGCTACGCCGACCTGCTGTGCAAGGAGAGCCGCTGGTCCAAGGTAGGCGTCAGGAGGTCTGGAGGATGCCTGAGTTGTTGTTGTTTAGCATCGCAGCTTCAAGCGACTGATCCATCTACGTTTTCAACCCTCCTCAGGCTATATACGTGTACCAGAAGGCGGCCATCTTGAGTATGATGTCAGAGGAGGACATGAAGAGGACGGGGGAGAACGTCGTTGAGCTCTTCAGGTCAGTTTGTCTGCAGACAGAAATCCCCAGTATTGTCTGTGGTTAAAAAGGCTTTTATTTTGGAAAGTAACAGTCGGTATTCGTGCGTGTAGGCAGGTAGAAGGGCTAAAACAACGGCTAGCCGGGAAGTCGATCCCCACTGAGAAATTCGCAGTGAGGAAGTCCCGACGCTACAAAGCTGCTAACCCCATCCCCCTGGTCATCCCTGCACTGGTATGTACACACACGTGTCTTAGATCAGACGGCCGACCTCTGATTTCTTTAGCGTTAGCGCTAACCTGATGATATTTTGCCGTTGCAGGAGATGATGTATGTGTGGAACGGTTTCACCATCGTAGGGAAAAGGCCCGACGCCACCGAGGCCCTGCTGGTCACCATCGAGGCGGCTGAGGAGCAGCTACGCAACGACCCCAGTCAGTTCAGAACAAAGCTAACACTTAGAAAACGGGTCCCACATGGTTCTACCTCAGCCAACCTGACGGCCTGTTAGCCTGTTAGCTTGTTAAGCTGTTAATATGGTAACCTGTTAGTCTGTAAGAGTGCTAGCTACCCACCCATTAGCATATTAGTGTCCAAGTTTTTTATTTTGAAAGTGTGTTAACTTGTTATCTTGCTAGTATGCCATACTATTAGTCTGTTAGCCTGTTAGCTTGTTTGTATGTAATGATATTAATCTGTTAGTCTTTTTCTGTTGGTCAGTTAGTTTATTAGCTTGTTATGCTGTTAGTTTCTTAGTCTGTTAGCTTGTCCTATTAGCCTTTTGGTTTTGCTATCATGTTATTCTGTCAGTATGTAATATCTTCAGTTTGTTAGCTTTTTTTTTGTCTGTTTATTATCTTGTTATTGTGTTAGTGTATTGATCTGTTAGCCTGCTATGCTATTAGCCCGTTAGCCTGTAGGTGCAGCTGAGCATTAAACTTTACGTCTCCTCCAGACCCGTCAGAGTTTCACCCGGACGACAGCTGCCTGGTCCAGATGTTGAAGGGCTTGTGTCTGAAACATCTGGGCAGGTTACTGCAGGCCGAGCTGTGCTTCACCCAGGTGTTGTCCAGGTAACGGTCGCTCAGCGTCACACTCAAGGTGTCACACTTTATCTGCAGAGATGAGATAACGTTGTCTGTGTCGTCGTCTTTCAGCGAGAGTCGTATCAGATACGATCACTACCTGGTCCCCTTCACGCTCTACGAGCTCGGCCTCTTGTATAAACAACAGGGAGACGTCGCCAAGGCAACCACCTACATCGAAAACGCCAAGTACGTCATATTTACATATTTACATACGAGTGTGTAATCCTACTCATATATATATATATATATATATATATATATATATATATATATATATATATATATATATATATATATATATATATATCATATCATATATCATATATATATATATATATATATATATATATATAAAACATTTTTATACACGTGTGTGTTATGTATGTTTTCCTGCTGATGTACACTTGTGTCTCTATCAGGACGAACTACAAAGACTACTCTATGGAGTCCAGACTTCACTTCAGGATCCACGCGGCCCTCAGCAGCCTCAGAGGGACCCCGGTGGGGACGCCATGATGACGGGTCGCATGGAAAAACTGAAAAAAAAAAAAAAAACACATTAATCACGAAGTTTCCCCGTCACGGTTCGACTGAAGCGAATGAATCTGTGGATGACGAAGCTTTAGGTGTGTCGATGGTTTCTGACGTGTTTTTTTTTGTTTGTTTTTGTTATTTTTCCTCATCGCTTGCGTCGTTTGTTTTATTGTATTTATTCTTTAGAGATTATTTAAGTTTGATCTTCCCGTTCGCGTTGTCCTCACATTTAAAAACCGGACGCAGAAAAACAAACTAAGGCCTTAAACTAAGGTTTAACGGGATTTGACCCAACTCTGACCAGCGCTTTTATTTTATTTCATTTCATTGACTTTTCTTTATTTTGCCTTCGCCACTTCAGCTGACGACGCATCACCGACCGTGGCCTAAACAAACACAAGCAGCTGTAAACACACACATTTAGCAGCAATACGAAACATCTCAAGTCCACGTCGCTTTGTTTTCTCAGTGGAAGAGCAGCTCAGTACTTTTACTTTTTTCACGTCAAATCAGTTTTCACGCTTGGAAGTGGCAAATAAATAAAAAGTTACAATTCGTTGACGTTACGTTCTACGCTACGTTGACGTTACATTCTACGATACGTTGACGTTACGTTTTACGTTACGTTTTACGCTACGTTGACATTATGTTTTACGCTACGTTGACTCAACCTTCAGATTCATCTCGATCGGTCGTCGTCTTGTTTCAAACTTCTCGTTGACGTACGGGTTTGATTTCACGATAAACAGACCAGCCAAGGAAGACGGCGTATTTCTCCTCTTGTTTCGTTACATATTATATTATATTATATTATATTCACTTTATTATAATCACACGTATGTAGATCAACAACATATTCATGTACTGATGAATAAGAAGCACAATCTGTCGTCAATCGATGTTTAAACAGTTTTTTTAAAAAGCGTCACTTTGCTTTAGTTTACGAGGATGTAAATGTTGCGTTACTACGATGGACATTACCAAAAAAAAAAAAAAAAGGTACCGCAGTTTCATACGACGTACGATAATATTGTTACACCTGATATCAAACGCTATCATTCAGAAAACGTACGTGTCTTTCAGGCTTAATCGCATCTTTGCTTCCATTTTAAACTTCAGGGTGAAGGAAGGACTTCGGTTTAAACCTGAAGTCAACTTCAGCTCGATTAAACGCGGCAGCGCTAACAGTTAGCCTTCTCCCTGTTGATGAATGTATCAACTAAAAGACCAAATTACATATGTGTCTCTTTCGATTTGATTGTTTTGTGTGGATTTCAGTGTCTGAAACTTTACCTCCTTTGATTCGCTGAGAGCGGTAAATGTTGAAGTTGCTAACGTCATGTTCAAACCAAATTCAGTGACCAAACTCACAATTTTCAAATATTCATCTTATTGTTCTTCCTGAAAGATATCTGTTGTTGTGTTAATGTTGTGCTAACTCATTGCTGAAGTCAGCTAACTAATTAGCTAGTTAGCTAACGTCAAGATGAATGATGCACTTTTCTTTGTGGTGACTTTAGCTCCATTTAACCTGTAAACTAACTGAAGGCGCTAGCTAAACAGCTAACTAAGTTAGTTATCTAGCTAACTAATTAGCTAGTTAGCCACAATTAAAGTGAAGGATGCACCTTTTTTTCAGGTGAATCTGAATCTATTAGTTTTGAGGAATCTAGCTAACTAGCTAGCACATTAGCCAGTTAACCTAACAAACAGCAGGATGAAGGATGCCATTATTCTGCTAAATTCAATGCTAACAGTCAACCAGCTAGCTAACTTGTTAGCTTAGTTGCCAGCAACAGGAGAATCTTAACGTTGATGGTCTTTAACAACACAAACGTGCAAATTTTCACTGAAAAATAACCAACTTTCCTCTTCTTTGATCTGAACACAAATCTTAAAATGAAACACAATGTTGCTGAAAATCAGTCGATGCTAATGCTAGGAAACTGCCAGTGAAGTATTTAGCTAACATTGCTAGGTAACGGTTCAGGAAAAACAGTTTGACTCAGTAAAGATTAAGACAAATAAACGATTGACAAAATGATTGTTTGATCAGTTGACTATTAAATGATGAGAACAGACACCAAAACTCTTCATGTGCAATAAAACTTTGATTTAATTTAGCATCACTCCTCTAGCTTATACTAGTGTTAGCTTGTTTTTGTTACACATGCCAGTGCAATACAATATGTTAAAATGTTATTATGCAACATGGTGCGCTAATGTCAACACGCTAGCTAATTTTATGCTAAAATAGTAGCAAGAAATAACATCCGTGATAATGTTCTGCTAATGTTTTAGCATTACGACTACAATCAGTCTCGTCGTGTAGCATTAGCATCACCATGCAGTCTCCTACATCTTTGGTGCAGATTTTTTTTTATCATTTAACAGGTAAAACTGATCAACATCAATCATTTTCTATTTTTACTGTCACAACCTTTTTCCATTGAAGGTTCATGTTGATTTCAGTGCCTCTGTGTCTGTGTTTATATTGTGTTTCTAAGTAGGATTTTCTGTAGGAATTTGCTTTGCATGTTATTATACTTGTTCTTTTTCTAATATGAGACGTTACTGTATGTTATGTGCTTTACGGCGGGAAAAGATATGTCCCACTATTACAGGCTTTACGGTTACAAATGGTGATACACGAGGTGCAATAAAATTAGAACAGAATAATTGTACGTTTTGAGTCGCATGATGTTTTGGATTCGTTTTTTTCATCATCACTTAGTGTGTGAGTGTGACTTTATCTGTCAAAGTGATGGTCTGGTCTATTTCACCATGAATACGAGTCAAATGGATACGTTACGCTGGTTGAAGTAACATCCAGTTTAACCGTCTTTTGTTTTCACAACCAAATAGTTAACAATGAAAGTAAATGGGGCAGTCAGCCAAACGTATCTAAACTGTCATTTTTTAACCACTAATAAAGCTCAAAATATCACTTCACTTCAGCAGTAGCATGAATACTATACAATACACATATAATATGATATAATAATATTTTAAAGGAAGTAACCATCAGAAAAATACTGATAAATATTAATCTGTTTAAGAGAAACCAAACCAAATGGTTTGAATCTTAACGTCTAAAACGATGGTGGCAAATCAAAAACTTTTCATCTTTCAGCCATTAAATGTAACCGAGTTAACTTAAAATGATTAATTAATAAAAATAAAACAAAGCAGCTTTAGTTAACTGGAACCAACATTTTTGGATGCTAACAGTCATTAGCTAACATGAAAAATGCTGTTATGCTAACTAACCCAGGTCAATCTGAAATATTCCATCTGATTTTGGAGCTAAAACTATTCAACATATCAACATCTGACACAAACTTTCCTACATGTCAAACTGAAGTAAGACCCAGTAGTCTCACCCAGAACTGAGACCGGACCCTGGATCCTAAGTTTCAGTAAATCTGGTCCAATCTGGTCCTGTAGACTTGTTCTTCTGCTGTATCAGCTCAGCCCACCAGGGGGCAGCATCGCACCGTGCTACTTTCTACTTGTTGTGTTGTTTGTATCAGAATTTATCTGGATTCATCTGGATTGTTTTTATTTTTAATGTGGAAGACTTAATAAGGACATGAAGTCGTCAGATAAACGTTTTAAATCACAGGGATTAGTTCCTGTAAAAAATAAAATAACGTCTGTCGTTTGTGCCTCAAACTACAAGATTATTTGAGTTTTTCAACAAGTCTGAGCTCCCAGTGTCAACACCAACAAGCCAAGCTAATGATTGATCGATGATGTCATCGATCAATCATTAGCTTGGCTAAAGTTAATTAATCTTTTGTAAAGAGATTGAAGAATCAAAGTGGGAGAGAATACGGACATAATTGTTGTTACTGTTATAATTTTTAGTTTTATTTTGGCGGGATGACGTCGGTCAGACTCTCTCTCCTGTTTCTTCTGTCCTGTTTCTCTGTTGTGGTGAGTTTACTGCTACTTTATATTGTCGTGTTTGTATTCAGACGTGTCAGACAGTATTTACATTCATTATTCAAGTAGAGGTATAGAAACCAGTGTTTAAAAAGACTTAAAGTTGAAGTATCAACTTACCATTTTTACTCAAGTAAAAGTGTCAAAGTACTGGTTTCAAAACTACTTAAAGTATTAAAGTAATGTAAGAGGGAAAATGTCATGAAGGACAAAATCTTAGGCGGGTTAGGGTTAGAGGGCCTGTAGTGAACCACCCCACCTCCCCAAAAAACATTCCTCTAAAGGCCATAATCACTATAAAATATTATATTATATGTGAAATATTATATCATAGTAAAATGTTAATGTTGTAAAATTTGGAATACACTAGTCTACCTGTTTCAGCCACATGCCCGTTGAATATGAACAGATTTTAGTTCAATGCAAATGTATTAAAGAACCATGTATGTGCACTGCTGAGCATTAACTTCTGTTTCATGGAGGAAGATGATGACTAACTGTCTGTTACCGTAAAGTTGCAAATAACAGCCCGAGTGTTTATTTTCCCAAATGACTCAACAGACCCTGTGTTTATCTGGGACATGACGTCTGTATGAGACAAGACAGAGGACCGAAGTAGCCCAGCGCTCCGGTGTCGTTACGTTTTTAAGTCTTTCATTGTTTATCAATGGAAACTTGTATCTGTGGCCGGATCCACAGCGCGTGAGCGTGTGTGAAATTTACACCAGACATGTCTGCGTCCGCGGTGCATCAGCTGTCTGGCCTCGTCTTTTTAAAAGTGGACGTAGCCAGAATGAAAATAAGCTGAAATGAAACAGGAGTAACGAGGCAATTTGTAAAATGTAAAGTAAAAATGAAGCTGAAAAATCATTACTCCAGTAAAGTATAAATAACCAAAATTTCTGCATAAGGTAGCAAAGTATTTGTACTTCATAACGTCACACCTCTGTTTGTATTGAATATAATATATTACAATATTACAAAACAAACATCCCTGAATATTAAAATATAGAGCACAAAGCATTATGGTACATCATGATGAATTAAATCTACCAGAGACACTTCTCTCCTCCGTGCTCACAGCTCTCCATCCTGACCACAGATGAGTTTCTGGGACCGGTCCAGTGTCTTGAGAAGAAGTAAGTTTCGTGTTTGTTACTTCAGTTGAACTTCATCAAAATGAAGTGTTAATTCACGCTACTTGTTGTGTGTGGCAGGTTCACCCGTGAATCATGTGACCTGGTGTTCTGTCCTCCATGGCAGCGCTGCGCCAACGGACAGTGCTCTTGTAAAGTGCCCCACACTTGCCCTGTGGAGGGCGCCGCCGCCGTCTGCAGCCGCAACAACAAGCAGCTTCTGTCCTACTGTCAGGTGATGGTCCAACTAGCTCGGCACTAGCATCGCTAACAACAACCAACCATCAAACCAGGAACAATTAAAAAAAAAATGTTTTTTGAACCTGAAATTCAACTAATGTTGCTTTTTAAAAAATGTTTCACTTTTATTATCACCAGGGGGCAGTGGTCTTTCAACAACAGATGTTGACTTCACCGTGATGGTTCGTTGTTTGTCTTGTCTTGGTTCTTATGGTTCTGGTTTATTTAAGATTTACTTCCTTTCAGGCGATGGCTTTTTCCTGTCGAACCAAGAAACCCTTCATGTCGCACTTTGGAGAAAACTGCACAGGTTTGTTTTCTTATCAAACCTTTAAGGTGATGATAAATGTTACATTTGCTGATTATCAACTCTCTCTGGTTTCAGCTGACCAACCAAAGTCCAGAGTTTCGGTTGAGGACGGGACGGGAGTCGTGAGGCTTTTTGTCCCCGGGAGGTCTGGAGGAGGCGGCGCTGAGGTGCTGGTGTGTCAGGAGCTGTGGGACACAGCCGCCGCCAACGTCGCCTGCAAGGAGGCCGGACACGAACTGTAAGAGATCGGCTGAAATTCAGATTTGATAAATAACCTGTGATGTTACTGATGCTTGTTTTGTTGTGTTTGCGACAGCGGCGCTTTGTTCGCTGGCACCGTGTCGTACGTTTCTTTGAGGAGTTACCACAACGACCAACAGCTGCCGGACAAATGTGTGAGCGTCCGCTGCCAAGGTTATGAAACCTCTTTGGCGGAGTGCGTGATCTACGACAGGGTAAACATCGACAAGGAGGAAGTTGCTACGGTAACCTGTAACAACGGACAACAAACACCAGGTTGGTTGGTGATTAATGATGTTTTCTTCTTTTAAATCTATTCAGCTCAATCACGTGACATTTAGTTGCTTCCGTGTTTCCGTGTTTCCGTGTGTTTCAGACGAGACATGTGGCTTCAGGTGTGTGAACAGAAAGTGTGTGTCTCTCAGTCAGACTTGTGACGGCGTCGACGACTGTGGCGACCGAAGCGACGAGATGTGCTGCAAGAGTAAGACATGTAGATGCCACATGCACATCCAGGAGTTAAGTCGAAGGCAGCTGGACTGTTGGAGAGTTGTTGGTGTTTAATGTCTTCATGGTTTGTTTAATTGTTGCCAGTCAGCCCGAGTCCTGGAGGTGACGACAGTTTCGCTTCTCTTCCTTTTGTCTGTCCGGGGTGTGAAGTGGCTTTTCATTGCCTAGGAAAGGATAATTTTATATACTTCATATTAATTATTTGTTCAATTAAGTAAAAGGTTCTGAAATACCGTCTCCTGATGGAAGGAAGAGGTTGTGAGTTGCCCCTAATGGTTTTTGCCATTTGCCATGAGGTCAAGTCAGGTAGTCCAGGTGTCCATCGGTCTCCAGACCCTCCCAGATCAGATGGGATACATGACCCTTCCAGCATTTTCTTCCTAGTTGGATGTGCCTGGAAAACCTCTAATTGAGGGCGTCCTGATCAGATCCCAAACTACCTCAACTGGCTCCAACTGGCAAATTGCACCACTTCACCCAGAATAAGGTGATCGGGGAACTTACCTGGAGCAAAACCCAGGGAAGAGGCCTCAATTCGGACACTTCTTAGTACTTCTTACACTCAGTTTAAATATGGAAGTATGAGAACTGAGACACACGGTGAGTCTTTGTCCACGGGGCCCGGTGGTCTCAGCCCCAAAACAGCAACATGGAGCCATCACCCTGTCGGGTCGGGGTGCAGGCTACACTACTATCCTAGCCTTTTGTGTAGTGATTGTTTGAGGGTTGAAATTATCTTTCAAGCTCACTAGTGTAACACCAGGTTTGTTCCCTGTCGGAATATTTAAGTAACGTATCATCAGCATAGATGGGAATTTGATAAAGTCTGGTTTGTTAAGGTATAACGGTACAGTGTTTTTAAAGCCTTGGTTGATGTAGTTTGCCAGTTTTGAAAGGAAACCAGTTCCTTAAAGATTCATGGGTTAAAACCAGCTCATAATCAAGACGGGGACTGAGGTTAGAGGAAGAATCTAGTCCAGTTGCCCTTGACTCATCTTCAACCTGTGATATGTAAAGTTCATAACCCACCGTCTCGTCTTTATTTCTCCGTCAGGTTGTAGAAATGGAGCTTTTCGCTGCAGCACGGGCGTCTGTTTGCACAAAGAAGCAGTCGGCGACGGACAGATCGACTGTCTGGACGGCGAGGACGAGAAACACGCAGGTACAAAGACACTTCATCATCATCATCATCATCATCATCAAAAATGAACACTGAACCTATAAGAAGTGAACTAAAAACATATGTACATGTAGTTACCACTGTTTGACCACTTGATGGCAGTATGGAGCAATGACAGTAAACACTGTTGGTATTTTTCTGTCCCTTGCAGACGCAGACATGACGGCTCATCTGGCTAACTCAAGTAACCATGGTAACGCACTAATAGTTACTACAGCGCCACCTCGGTCAGTGTTGATGATACACAACTTATTCTATGTCATTTCTGTTTTTCAGAGTACGTCTCTCCTAAAGAAGGTACGTAATCTTTCTATTCTTTTTTTATCGTTAACGATATAATGATCTGTGTATTAACATATGAGCAGATTTACTTCGATACCAAACGTTTGTGTTCATTAAGTTGTTTTCCCTCAAGTCTTTGATTTCCAACCATTCAAACTTGCCTTGTGATTGTAGGCTAGTTTTTTATTATACATCATTTTTGTGTAGAAATAAAAGTTGCCCGATCACACTTGGAGTCCAACCTTGTCTGTGGGGTTTCTGAGACGATGGGGATAAATCATAGTGATGAAGTGGAGCGAGGAATAAGCCACCGGGTCCGTAGACTGGTGGGAGGACAGCTAACAACCCCGGTCAGCTTCACATGGCGTCGTCCTTACAACCATGTAACTGATCGTAAACTTCTTCTACAGTAAATTTCTCATTGTGTGCAGACTCAGATCAAGTGGCAGGCGGCAGTAATGGTCAAAAGAAGACTTGTTTGTGGAGGTGTTTACATCGGAGGCTGCTGGGTCGTCACCGCCGCTCACTGCATGGGGTAGGACGCCTGAAGTCGCACCAAACACAACGCTTTTTAATTCTATAACCAACATATTATTGTAACCTTCCTCTCTCTTTTAGACCCAAACCTTCTTTCTTCATAACAGACGCTGAAGTTTCTGGTCAAGACAGTCAAGCCAAAGCAAAGTAATCAATTATTTCTATATTCAGCTAAATGTATCTTGATAGAGACAGTAACAGTTTATCGTCTATTTATTTTTTCCCCTCAGGCCCAATCTCAATGAGGTGATCATTAAACTTTCTCTCTGGAAGAAAACCAGATCTCAGGCCTCAACGGACTTGGTTCCTGTTGACGACATCTTCATCCACCCCAGGTACGTCCACACGTATGTAGATTATTGATCAGATTCCATAAACCTCAGGCTTGATCAAAACATCTCAAAGTATCACATGTGAAATAATTTGATGTTTGACTCACAGGTACAACCCTGTCACCCGTGAAAACGACATTGCGCTGGTGAAGCTGGAGAAGCTTCCCTTCAGTGAAGCTTGTTTCAGCGAAAACTCAGAAATTAAACCCGTCTGCGTCCCGTGGACCACCAGGCTCTTCCATCCCAACCACACCTGCACCATCTCCGGATGGGGACAGAACAACGGTACAAGAACTCAAACTTGAACCAGAACTGCTCACAATATTCATAAAGTTGTTAAATCAGTTTGGTTCCATTATATTTGTAAGTTATGACGTTTTTTTCTTAGTTTGTTCAGGGTATTTCCTCTGACGGTTGCTGACCCTTCGTCGTACCAACATATAGATGATCCCGTCTTGTAGCAACTTGTGATTGCTCATTAATTGGTTTGCAAATTGTTAAATTGTTGATATTCTTGTGTGCAGACGGTCGCGGGTCTGATTTCTTACAGTGGGGAGTCGTCTCTCTGATTGACGACTGTCAGAGATTTCACGGCGATCGGTTTAAACCCGGGATGATCTGCGCAGGTCAGCGTGGTCGCATCCCGACATCTCACAATCAATGAATTAATGAAAACACTTGATGTAAGAGGTTTTGTGTGTGTTTCGGTGTTTGCAGGTGATCTGGACGGAAACGTGGACGCCTGTCAGGGGGACGACGGCGGTCCGCTGGTGTGTGAGGACGAACTGGGCGTTTCCTACCTGTGGGGCATCGTCAGCTGGGGGCAGGCGTGTGGTCGACCCAGATCTCCTGGTGTTTACACACAGGTAACATGTTTAATTTAACATCAGAGTGGTCATGCTCCAAAGAGGTTAAACCAGGGTACTTCTTACAGGGGTCGACATCCATTCATCAGCATTATATCCATTAAGAAAAATATTCTTCCCAGAGGATGGACCTTTCAGTTGTACACACTATAAGCTTTGCTAAATGGAGAATTATGTAAAAACATGTGATGATCACCAGAGGATGAACCCAACTGACTGTTATAATCACCTGAGTTTACTCCTGCTGCAACCAGCAGGTCGACATTCTTGGTTCTTCTGATGGTTAGTTTGTATAATAATAATAATAATAATACATTTTGTTTCTAAGTGCCTTTCACTTAAGGACACTTTACAGAGATAAAACAACCACAGATAAAACACAGTAGAAACACAGATTAAAATGAAATGGAACAGTGAGTTTTGAGTCTGGATTTGAACGAGGGAAGAGAGTCGATGTTACAGACGTCTGGTGGGAGACGTCAGAGTCGGGGAGCAGAGCGACTGAAACCTGCTCCACATAGTACTGAGGTGGGCGGTGGCCACAGTGAGGATGGAGGAGGAGGTGGGTTCAGGTTCTGAATTTAACAGGGAGCCAGTGGAGATGCTGTAGTACCGGGGTCATGTGGTGAAATGAAGGGGTTTTGGTGATGATGAGAGCGGCTGAGTTCTGGACCATCTGAGGCTTATGGAGGATTTCTGGGGGAGGACAAAGAGGAGAGAGTTAGAGTAGACGATGTGGGAGGTGACGAGGCTGTGAACCAGGACGGAGCTGGTGTGGGGGCTGAGGGAGGGACGGAGACCATTTATATTACATAGATGAAAATAAGCAGACCGGGTAATATCATTGATGTGAGAATGAAATGATAATGAGCTGTCGAGGATGACGCCCAGACTCTTAACCTGAGGAGACGGGAGACTGAGGAACTGTCTGTTGTGAGGGAAAAACTCTCAGATTTGGATAATGTGGATTTTCTTCCCATGAGGAGGATTTCAGTTTTATCACTGGTCAGTTCTAGGAAGTCTGAGGTGAAGCAGGAGGTGAGGGAGGAGGGAGACGTAGAGCTGGGTGTCATCCACGTAGCTGTGGACGTGAATATTGAACTGACGAAAGATATTAATAGAGTCATTCGTGGTGTCCTGAGGATGAATGTTTGGGATGTTTTATTGCAAATAAGCTAAGCTAAGATGGTAGGATACTTAAAATCAGCATGTTAAGCATGCTAATGTTAGCATTAATACTGAATCTGCACAATAATGACAATACATCTAATAATAATAATAATAACATTGTTTTCTGTCTGACAGGTCGCTCATTACTTTGAGTGGATCAGACTCCACACAGGTTGGCCCACAGTGACCAAGTTCAACTCATAAAAGGAAGATTCACTATAATACATGTTACTAATCAACTTGTTGCTGTTAAAAGTAAATAAAACTATTTTGTGACAGCGTTTGGTTCGAGTTGGTTCATCTTATTGATCGGCTGTGATCTTTGTGGGTCGTGTCTGTCTGAGTCTGGTTTTATGTTGTCGTTGTTTTAAGTCTCAGAAGTGCAACAAAATAATTCAATCAGATCAGGTGGATCAATCAGAAAATATTCATGTATTGTTGCAAATATGTTGCAACTTGATGCTAAAATTGATGATTATTTTAGGATCAAACCGCAACATAATAAAAGAGAATAAACATTTTCTCTGGATTAGTGATCTGCTGTTGAAAATGTCAAAATTTCCTCTGATCAAAGTGATTAAAGCGTCTGATAAATGTCTCAGCTCGTCCGTGTGAACAGTCCTGCAGCTTCATGTTAAGCACGCAGTGATTTTGAAATCATCTTTTATTGATACAGAGTTGAACATTAACTGATTTGTAACCGAATTGTTCTGCAGCAGAAGCTCTGAAAGCTTCTTAAAGGGGGAACACAGGTTTTATGAAAACAGCTGGCAACAAAAGCAGCTGCAAAAGCTAAATTAAAATACATGTTGCCGTCTGGAATCATTTTTACAGCTGATGTAAAAACGTTAGGTTCAAACTGTGACCTTTTGTCGCCACTGAGCCACATCGCCCACATGTTTGCGTTTGTTCGCTTACTGGAATTTGTGTTTCCCGACTCTGTTGTGACATTACAGTTGTTAAATCAATACGTGTGCACATCAATGAGACAAACTAATGATTGATGACAACATCAGCAGACAGAGGACACGATATCAGCTTGTTGGCTCAAGTCGTCGCTCACAGAGAGAAAAACCTTTTCTCTGTCTGGATCTGCAGCTTCTTCTTCTGTTTAGTAGAAAATCGTTCTGTTACATTTTCTATTCTTCGTAAAACGTTTACTGTCAAGATGAAATCAGTCGGAGTTTGTCTCCTGCTGATTTTTGTCTTTGTTCGCTCTGAGGTGAGTAAAACAAGTTTTTTTCTGAATGTTGTGGGACTTGTTATTAATTCTAATAAATGTATATACATTCATGTCTGAGTAAAAGAAGAATAATCACATTAAGAGTCAAACATAAAGTCTTTTATTTAAATAATAGTAAAAAGCTACTTGTAGACAACTTCACCTCCTAGCGTCTGTGTGGTATTAATACTGACATGATGTTTGTGATCATCAAATAAACAACAAATCTCTCTGTCTCTTGAATGTTAGCAGTGGAGTTAGCAACATGGCTAACAAGCAAGAACCACCTGTAACGCTCCGTTCACAACAAATATGAAGCAGCATTTTTTGCAGCTGCTGAAGTGTTTTGTAATTTGCTGATATTCACCTGTAACGGCAGTAGAGACCTGACAGTACACACAAACTGTCGACAGTCAACATTTATGTCGTCTATTCCTTGATTTTAGCATAAATACTTGTCATGCATACATCTTTCACTTCTCCTAAACAGTTTTTTTTTTTTTCATGGAATCGTGGAGAAAATTGTGCCATTTCAAGCTATGTGACGACTGAAAACTACTGCAGAAATATGGAGCAACTGTATTGTGTTTTAATTTCCATTCATCCTTTAGGAGGACGATTACGTACTCGCACCAAACTGTGAACAGGCTGAGCAAACCCCTCAACTCTCACAAACACAACAAACCTTAAAAATCCCTCAAACCTTTCAAATCCCACAAACTTCACAAAGCCCAACAACCCCAGAACTTCCGTTAACGACGCCGGCTACCACCCCAGAGGTCACCAGTCCTGCACCCACAACCGCTAAACCTCCTGCAGATGAGTTTCTGGGCCCACCTGAGTGCCTGGAAAAGAAGTAAGTATATTTTGAGTTTGTCTGTTGATCGTCTGGTAAGGGGCAGGTAATTTGTACCAAGCGATGCACTATTATCTTCATTTGATATAAAACTTGTTTTTGTGGTGACAGGACACTATGATCTGTCTGTTTATTAGATTTACTCGTGCGTCGTGTGGGCTGGTGTTTTGTCCTCCGTGGGAGCGTTGCATCGAAGGAGAGTGCTCCTGTAAACCCCCGTACCTCTGTCCCTTTGAGAACGTCACTTCAGTTTGTGGCCTTGACCACAGGACGTACCGCTCCTACTGCCAGGTACAACTGACACAAGGTCTCAAATGTTACATTAAAAGAAAATGTTTTAGATATAAATGTATCTGTTTCAATTTTTTGCCTCTTCAGCTAAGTGTAGTTATCTTAAAAAACCACCTCAGCTAACTCAGTTACTCTAACTGATGTAGGTACTTCGGCAAACATTTCTGTTAGCTACCTTGTTTGGGATACTTAAGCTAACTCATATAAACATCTCATCTAACTTAGCCTCCTTAGCTAACTGATTCTGGATGGTTAAGATTCCAACCTTTGTAGCTTCCGTGGTTCAGGAAAAGATGCAGGATTTCTCAACTGTATTTGATGGAACCTTTAAAATGAAACCTGTGATGCATAAGGCTGATAAGTTGCTAGCTACTTTAGCTAACTTAGCTATGTTAGCTAACTTGGATAACTATATTAAAACACATTACAATTGCTTCATGGGTCTGTAATAGTTTTAAATCATCAGATTTGGTTTTCCAGGCAATGGCTCTGTCTTGTCGGACCAAGAAACCTGCCATGTCTCACTTTGGGGCAGATTGCTCAGGTTGGTTCTCACAGATTCATTCAGCACCTTTTTATATTTACAGCATCGCTGGTGAGGGTCTTCCTAAAGTTTATGCGTCTATTTTTATCTGTCTCTCACCACAGATGAAAATCCAAACTTCGAAAGTTCAATCGACCCGGAAACGCGAGTGGTCAAGGTCGTCATCCCCGATCCTTTCATCGTCGGGACAACCGATGAGCTGCTGGTTTGTCGGAAGCTGTGGGACATGGCGGCCGCTAACGTGGCCTGCAAGGCACACGGTAAACCACTGTGAGTGGAGATATAACCACATGACACGAAGTCATGGTTTCTTATTACCTCAGTGAGCTTAGCTAATCTAATAAAATAGAAGTGGAGAGTTGAGAAGTTGAGAATCTGCATGGGAATCATTTGGTTGCTGCTTTCCTCAACAATGGCAACAAGTCTGAGATGTTGCCCTCTAGTGCCAATAGGCAGCCAGATTAAACAGAGAAATGACTGTCCTAAAGACACTTGTCAAAGAATGAGAACCTATGTGTCACTTTGAATTCCTTAGCCCTGACACAGTGTCAAATAAAAAGAGCTAGCTAACAACCTAATAAGCTACTTTGCATTTTTTTGTTCTACCAACAATGCACCTTGGATACAGGGGGGCAGCAGTTGCTGATACTATCTCATACTCGACCCTGAAGACCAACCATCCCAGCCAGTCCTTCCCCCACACCTGTGTTCAAATCCATTGCCAAGGTTACGAGAACTCACTGGCCGAGTGCGTGATCTCAGACAAGGAGAAGATTCCCGACAACAAAAAAGTCGCCATGGTGACCTGCTATGATGAGTCAGAGGTCTCAAAAGGTCAGGACGTATTGACGTGTCTGTCGTTGTCTTCAGTAGACTGTTTTTTGAGGAGACCTCACAAAAATTTTTTGTGTATTTCAGACAACCGTGGCTTCACATGTGTGAATGGGAAGCGTATATCAGTGACCCATACATGCGATGGAATTGACCACTGTGGCGACCGCAGCGATGAAATGTGCTGCCAAAGTAAATGAAAACACTTACACGTACATAGATATAATAGTCACACGTTCCTCCTCTCACCATGTGAAATGTTTTGTTTTATAAGAGTGCAGGCGTCATGCTTTGCGCTGCAAAACAGGCGTTTGTGTGCATAAAGATGCACTGGGCGACGGACATATCGATTGTCTGGATGGCGAGGATGAAATGGACAAATACAAAATTGTGGATAAAAGTAAGATGAAACTACAAACTGTATTAATGTTGTGAGGTCACTGCAAATTCATTTCTGAACTCATATTTTGTACAAAATATGGGGAAATGTATTATTATTTTTATGGTGTGTTTTTAATTTTGGACAGACACTGGGGACTTGCGTCGAGAACCAAGAAGACCAGGTACAACTGCTAACTTAGCTGTCAGCTAACTTTGTTTTGTTTTTGCTACCTCACCTACCTTATATCGTTTAGTGTGTTCACAACTGTAGATTTAACATTTTATAGCGCTGAGGAACTTCAACCTTACTGTGTTGCTACCTTTTTTTAGCTATTTCGGTTACCTTAGCCCATTAAGATTTTTTTTTTTTTAATTTAGATTGAACATTGTAAAGAAACCTGTTGATGTTTATGGTTTTATTTTATTTCAGACTACATCTCGCCCAAAGATGGTAAGTATCCAAAACAAAAACACGTCCATGCTACAACACAAACTAGTTTAGCATGCTAGCTTGAAAGATGGGATAAGTTACTCACAACTTCCTGTTTCAACATGAAGATACCAAATACAAAGGAACAAGTTGTTTGGATCAAATGACACCGTCCAACACCTGTGGTATGAACCTCAACACCAGTCATGAGCCGAATCTTGATGTTGGTGCTCAGGAATAAATTTCTGCAGCCAGGTTCAACGTGTGGTGGAAAACCTGAAACCAGAGGGTTGGTGGTTGATTTAGCAGCATCCACGGTGTAGGAGCAATGGTGGATTGCTTCATCTGGGTTGGTAATAACTGACTGGTAAACAAGATAGTTAGTGATTCACCTGATGATGATGGCAAAGAGGAAGTTGAGGCAGAAGGCAGGCATTTTCATTTATCAGTCGATCAGTGCTCCAACTATCACTTAAAGTCATGAGCTTTGGGAAGTGACCAAAATAATCAGATCACTAAATCAGGTGTCTGAACTTTGATTTTCTCCGTTAGGCTGCTGTACCCAAACTACACCCTGAGGTAGTTTGGAATAGGCCTGTTGCTGGAAAGGGACTAGGTGGACGTCTGATCAGGACTCTGTCCTTGGGGTTTTTCTGGGTTCTCCAGCTGGATAGTTCAGGATATGTGGAAATAAATGATTTGAGGTTCACCTGTCACATGTGCCTGGAATGGCTGGTACTTGTTTTTGCAGGGTTAAGGTTAAGCGTCTCCAAGTCCAAGTCTCGTTCATGAGTCACACTGAGTTTTCCACATCACATATAACTTTCAACAACTCATGTGTCTAGAGATACGGATCGCCAGGAAGCAGCTGGAGTCCAAGATACAGTGCGGGATTCCCAACGCGGACACGGTGGATGATGATGTGATGGAGCGAGGAAGGAGCCCACGAGTCAAGAGAGTTGTGGGAGGAATTCCAGCAAACCCAGTCAGTCCTGTGTGAAATACATAGCTCTGTCTTATCAGGAGGAACTTGATGATACATTAAAAACACACAGTTTTCAACAAAACCCATTTCAATTTCTTCCTGCTTGTCCACAGACTCAGATCCAGTGGCAGGTTGCTCTTGAGGACCGCAAGAAAATTGATTGCGGAGGCGCTTACATTGGTGGTTGCTGGGTACTCACTGCTGCCCACTGTGTCAGGTGCAGTCATATTAGCATGAAATATCAGTGTACAGTGATTGTAGGAGTAATGTTACAATGTTTGCGGTTGTGGTCATTGTTTTTTATGCTCTTGTCCCGTTCCCAGACCCAACCCTTCAGCGTTCATGGTGAAATTTTCTCTCTGGAAGAAATATAGAGCTCAAGATACAACTGACATTGTTCCTGTTGAAGACATTATCATCCACCCCTTGTAGGAACATCTCTTCTTACCCAATTTAGCTCAAAGTGAACTGAGCAACAGTTTAAACTTGTTGTACCATTATCATCCTGCAGCTACAACGCCACCAGCTATGAAAACGACATTGCGTTGGTCAAGCTGGCAAAACTTCCCTACAGAGATATTTGTTTTGAAGACAACCCAGCGATCAGAGCCGTCTGCATCCCCTGGACCACACAACTCTTTCAAGCCAACCACACCTGCAGCATCTCCGGATGGGGCCGAACTGCGAGTACGTATGTTAGCGTCGAGCTCAGGTTATCTTCTATCTTGAATACTGAACGACGATGATTGAATGATGGTCCGTCTGCAGCCGGCCGGGCGTCTCAGGTGTTGCTCTGGGCCAACGTGTCGCTCATCGACGACTGCTACAGGTTCTACGGACCTCGTTTCAAACCTGGCATGATGTGCGCAGGTGAGTTTACACGTCACTTGTGATCTGTGGGCGGTTGTGCAGGCATAACTGTGTTTTGTATAAACCTGCGCAGGTGATCTTGATGGCAGTGTGGACTCCTGTCAGGGCGACAGCGGAGGTCCTCTGGTGTGTGAAGACGAACTGGGCGTTTCTTACCTGTGGGGCATCGTCAGCTGGGGAGATAAATGTGGGAAACCTGGGTTCCCTGGAGTTTATACACAGGTAACGTAACAATGAAGCAAAACTTATCATATGACAGAACCTCGTTGATTCTTAGGCTATCAGCAATCCACATTTATAATAATCTTATTTATTGTTTTTGCTTCTTATTTATATTTTTTGTTTACTCTATTTCTACATTTGTTTCTCACAAAGACCTTGAACCTCAAGAATTTAATTTGACTTTCTCCATAATTTTTGCTTAAAATTTGTGACAAACAAATAAAAACAAACTCTTATTTAACTGTCAAAACGACTGTCCAAATACTAGAATTTTATTTGTATAGTACCAAATCATGAAACCCTGCAGTTCCCACAGTGAACAGCAGGTGGTGACACTGAATAAAAAAAAATCATTTTCATCCTCGTTTATATAGTTCATCCTTCGTATTTCAAGTTCAGGTCTTAAATTATAAAATTAGTTTTAATCTCGGCTCGACTACACATTTCTTCAGTTGACACAGTTAGACTGGAGCAAATAAAACATTGTTGCAAAGATGCAAATAAAATGTTTGTACAAATTCAGGTTATCAATAACTGTTTTGTCTGTGTCTCTGACAGGTCGCTCATTACTTTGAGTGGATCAGAGCTCATACAGGTTGGGGAGTAATTGCCAGGTTTAACTCCTGATAAAACAAATACACATCCAACTTCAAACACAGACTTTAAATAAAACAAATCTTTACGGATTTTATTTCCAATAAAATGTTGGTAAAACATATATATTGTTGTTGTTTTTCTTGTTGGCTAGAACGTTGTGGTAGTTGTAGTTGTGCTAACATGTTTCTACAGCAACAAATAAGATACAATATTGTAAGTAACTGAAAATTTATTAGTATTTTTATATATAAAAAAACTCTTGTTGCAGGAATATCTACTGAAGTTAGCATTCTAGCTAAATCCTAGTTGACACCATCATCTCCAGTGGTGGTGTCTGGTGGACTTGGTCCTCTGATGGTTGGTGAATCATCAGTTAATGATCATAATGTGTGAACAGCCCTAACGACTCCATCAGAGGCCGTCGGGACCTGGTCTGAGACCGGGACTGGATCTGTCATGTTAGAAAACTGGAGGAGTCTGAAGAGACTGACAAAGAGCGACAGCCAATCAGAGGAGGGATGTGAGATAAATGCTGCTGCCGTCTCACTGATTCACTCACAACCACGTTTAAAAGTCTGACGTTTTAACGCTTTTTCTTTCATTTTCACTTTCTACAAACTCCCCGCGTCTGATCCAGATGTTACCCGGTACCGGGAGGTCTGCCGCTGATTTCAGCTCCACCGTGAAAACCAGCGTGTTGCCATGGTGACGTTTACACGCCGGTTTAGTCTGTGTCGGAGGCAGCGTCTTCACCGGTGCTCGTCAACAATAAACGGCTGTAAATCACGGTGAGAAGCAGCGGCTACATCCTGTCTAGTTCACGTGACCAGACGTGACGTTCTTTTTGTCGTCTCTGATACGTAATAGAAACTGAACATTTACCGAGGTGGATCCAGTATTAATGGAGCAAACACTGAATGTTATTTCTCATCATAAAATTAGGAACATGTTTTAGTGAAACACTGAGATGTTTTATCTTGATCAGTGATATTATATGATCAGAAGCCTTCATTCATACTTGCAGATATAAATGAATCAGAGTGTTTCTCAGTCAGTGAGGAGCCTCCGTCTTTCTACAGACCACGGTCTGGATCAAAGGACAGAAACTGCTTTGATCAAAACAGGTGGGTCATGAATCTTAAAAACCCACAAACTGATTCTGATCAATAGTCAGTCTGCAGACTGTGCTAGAGTCAGTAGGACTGAAGAAGAAGAAAAGTGAAGAAGCTGTGAAGCTGTGTCCTCCTGTCTCCATCCATTGTCCATCAGCTGATTCACTTCTATTGTCTCTGATCTACAGTCTGATCGTATCAATGATCTAACACTGATCAACAAGTGATCAGATTATTGATCAGTCATCAGAGGAGTTGGATCAATGGAGCTGCTTCTGTTTCTGAAGGAAACTGTTTCATCTACGACCTGAAGCCTCTCTGAAGAAGAAACAGAAGATAGTGAAACAAACAACCAAAACAAGTCCTGGTGGAAGACGAACAACAAGTTAGAAACAAACAAACTGAGATAAATAATCAGAGAAAAACAAAAAGAACTGACCTTTGATTTTTAGATTCACTCGTTTCGCAATCAAGATGTGTCTCTCTCTGTTGTAGACTCTGCAGATGAAGGTTCCTCTGTCTGACTCTGTGGGATGTTTCAGTATCAGACTCAGGTCTCCAGTTCTCTGCAGGTCTTTCTTCATCTCAGTTCGGTCTCTGTAGATCTGGTTCTGGTCTTCAGGTCGGTCAGAGTTGTTCTGATACACATGGACCTTCCTGTTGTCTCTGTCCGTCCACTCCACTGTGACGTCTTCATCCAGGTGAAGTGTGGTTTTCCAGGGCAGCAGGACAGACTCCACCCCTGAATCCACCTCCACCTGTTGGACTGAGAGAAACAACAAACACATCATCATGTGAACAGACACCAGCAGCAGCAGCAGCAGCAGCTGCAATATTAATATTAATAATAGCTTACATTTGTATAGCACCTTTCAATTTACCCAAGGCACTTTAGATGAGCAAAGCAGGGTTTACAAAACAAATTAAGGGGAGAGGGGAACAGAGAAAACTAAGCACTAAAAGAGATAAAAGAAAGGAAAAAGGCTGAGCAACAGATTTAAGCTGAGTGGGGAAAATCCATGGTGAAGAGATGGGTTTTGAGGGATGATTTAAAGGTGTCCAGGGTTGGAGCATTCTGAATATTGGGAGGGAGGAAGTTCCAGAGGGTTGGGGCAGCTACGCTGAAATCTCTGTCACCGAAACTTTTCAGTTTGGTGCGAGGGATAGACAGCAGGCCCATGTCTGAGGACCGCAGGTTCTGAGATGGAGTGTGTTTGTGGAGAGGGTTGGACAGGTCGGGACATCACTTTGTCCTCCAGTTCTACTGTGAGGAACCTTGGACTAATCTTTGATCAGGACATGTCATTGTATCTCATATTAGACAAGTCTCTAGAACAGCTTTTTTCCACCTACGTAATATTGTAAAAATCAGAACCATCCTGTCTCAGTATGAAGCTGAAAAGTGAATTGATCATTTGTTACCTCTAGACTGGACTACTGTAACTCTCTACTATCAGGGTGGTCCAGTAACTCCATCAAAACCTTCAGTTAATCCAGAACCACCAGTACTGACAGGAAGTAGGACCAGAGATCATATTTCTCCTGTACTGGCTGCTCTTCATTGGCTTCCTGTCAAATCTAGAATAGAATTAAAATCCTCCTGCTGGAATATAAAGTCCTTAATGATCAGGCTCCATCATATCTTAAGGAGCTCATAGTTCCTTATTATCCTAATAGATCACTTGGATCACAAACTGCTGGTTTACTTGTGGTTCCTAGAGTCTCTAAGACCAGAATGGGAGGTAGAGTCTTCAGTTATCAGGCTCCTCTCTGATGGAACCAGATCCAGTTTGGGTCCAGGAGACACCCTTTCTACATTTAAGGTTAGACTGAAAACTTTCCTTTATGATAAAGATGATAGTTGAGGATGGTCCAGGTGGGACATAGACCTGAACCATCCTTTAGTTAAGCTGCTATAGGATTAGACTGCTGGGGGACTCTGACAATACACTGCTCCTCTTCTCTCTGTCCCTCACTCCTCTAGTCTCTGTCTCTCCCTCACACTTCATGTCTTTATATCAATATATTACATGTTATTAACATCATCTGTTCTCTCTCTCAGTTGTGTCTCCCCCACCCCTTTTCTTTTTAGGAAGTTTTGACTCCAGAGATGTTGGATTCAAATTCTTTCAACATCATTATTATCTTCATTATTATTATTATGTTATTGTAATATTAATGTTAATGATAATGTTACTTTAACAACTACTTGTAACCATCTAGTCTCTACTGTCTCTTCCTGGTCTCCCTCTTGTCTTCCTCCCCCCTCTCCCCGTCCTCCTCCCCTCTTTCCTCTGTCTCTTCTCTTTCTCTTTTCTCTGTCTTCATTTCTCTCCAGCCGGTCGAGGCAGATGACGTCCACTCTGAGTCTGGTTCTGATGGAGGTTTCTTCCTGTTAAAAGGGACTTTTTCCTCCATTGTCACCAAGAGCTGCTCATTGTGGAAATGTTGGTTTCTCTATGTAAAGAGACTTGAGATAAATGTTTTATGACCTGGAGACGCTATAGAAATAAAATAAATTGAATTGAATTGAATTTGTCTGGGCATGCCAGGTCTGGCCAGCATCCTCCCCAGGCACCTTATTCCACCAGGTGGTGATCACTTGACAGCTCTGACTATAAAGTTGGTCATTGATCTACAACCTAAGCTGTTGTTGTGCCACATGCACTAATGGGCCCGTATGTTCAAAAACAGGTATTGTTTATGGCAAAACTGTGATGAGCATTAAGGTCCAACAACTCAGTGCAGAGAAACAATCCTTTCTTTTGCTGGTTTACCAGGACCTAAAGCCCCTGACAACACAGCCTGTAGGGTCATTAAGGTACAAGCTCCTCCATTACAGTAATGTGTTCCAGCATCGAGTGTCCTGCTCAAGAAGGTGGTGACGCTGAATTTAAAAAATCATTTTCACTCTCATTCATATATTTTGTAGTGTTTGTATTTCCTATATTTATCATTATTGCATGAATTTAAACATATAACCCCACATGTATAAACACAAAAAATTATAAAGTTAATTTCAATCTCAACTTGACTTTAGAGGAACAAGATTCAAAGAAACAATTTGTACAATTGTCAAATATCAGAAATTAAGGTGTTTGATGAATATTAATGAAACACATTTATTATTAATAATTGTTTTGCCTGTTTCTATGACAGGTTGCTCATTAATTTGAGTAGATCAGAGCTTTATACAGGTTGGTGAGAACTGACCAGGTTTCACACAGATTTTAATTACTACTGGTTTTATTTCCAATGAAATTTATGTAAAAAATACATATTGTTATTGTTTTTCGCTTTGTGCTCACATGTTTCTAAAGCAACCAGTAAGGTACAATTTTCTAAAAGCACAGCTGCCAAAATAACGTTTTCTGTTTCCAGCACTAGCAAATACCTCAATGTATTGAATGTACAGTACATTCATTTGTGAATGATTGTGAGTGATTATGAAGAAATGACTTTGTGTTGTGTTGCACAGATATTGACTGAGGTAAGCTACTGAAATTAGCATGCTAGCTAAGCCATCTAGTCTTTTAATTCCATGTTGTGCCTTTAAGAGGTGATAGTTAGCTACTGTAGCGTCTGGTCCAACAAGACACAATGAGATGTGGCGCTAACATCACATAACAGAAACAGAAGCAAAGTAAGTTTGCTAAAAGCTGCTAATGCTAACATAGGAAAAATTAGTGATAACATTTTATAAAAATAAAAAATAAAAATAAAATCTTAGTTGCTTTTTTCAAGCCGGATGGCGCTTCTCAACCTGCTGAGTTCATCCTCCACCTGTAAAAACACGTATGTTTTATTACTTTTACATTTTATTATAATTTTCAGATGAATTTTCAGTTGATCCTTCTTTCACCTGCATCAGTTCATCTTTCAGCTCGTTATATTTCTGAACGTCGAATCTTCGCAGAGACGCTTTGTGATGGAGGAAGAGCAGGGACTGACGATCCCTCGCCTTCACACAGATGAAGTCCTGGACGCACAAACAAAAACGGTATATTTTAAAATAACACGTTTAAATGCTAACAAACAATTTTTGTTTTGTTTGTTTTCTAACCTGTTTTGTGAGGATGTAGTAGGCGAAGAAGATCATGCTGGTGGTGTAGGAGATGAAGTAGGTGACGGGCTCCATGATGTCCCACGCAAACACATACCTGACACACACACCATGTCATTACCTGAGGACGCTAGACTGTAAAATGTTGTCGGGTAAGTTAGCACAGGTGCTCGTTACCAGGTGAGATACGCCAGGAATCCTCCTTGTAAGGACAGGTAGGCAAGCCCCACCCACGCTAACATGGACGCTTTAGACTCCGCCTCCTTCAACATCTGGATTTTGACCTACACAGCACACACACACTCATGTTTTTATAAGCTCAGTTAGCTACTGGTGAGAGGGCCGTTACCAGGGGGGCCAGCAAATCTATCAGGGTGGTCGTGGCCCCACTTGGCCCCCACCTGGTGGCGCCACTGCACCTGTGTAACACGTGTCCACATGATGCACAAAAATACACAAACATATTTGATCTTTTTTACATTGTTTTGTTGATTTACGTTAATTTCCAGGAGCCTATTGTTTGTTTCAGTCCCCACAATGTGAGTGTGTAATTGAGTTGTTAATGGGTCAAACGAGGACTCTACCGTCTCCAGCGGCCGGAGCTGCTGCCTCAGCTGCTCCTGTCTGATCAGCAGCTCCGAGTGTTTGACGTGTTGCTGCTGAGGACGACTCAGCGCCGAGTGAAGAAGGTGGACCACGTACTTCATGTCGTCCAGACCCAAGACGTGTTCGTGAGACGAACCTGAAACACGGAGTCAAACACGTTCACGTTTACATGACATGAAATATGCGTGAAGAGCAGCCGACAGACACACTGAGGTCGTTACCTCGTCCCATCGAGGGGACGTTGTACGTGACGTCGTTGATGACGAGCTGGAAATCTTTATTTAAAACCGTTTCCATGAAGGTGCAGGACGAGATTCGCTGTCCATCTGAGGACGGAGAGACATTAGTTTGAGGACATCAGGGCACAGACAGACATGTTGTCCTCAGAAGTTCATCAGGTCCAGGTCCTACCGCCGTTGAGCAGCGCGGCGGTGTGGACGCTCGGGTCTTTGGAGGCGACGTCTCGCAGCAGGTCGCCCACCGTCGTTAACAGTTAGGCTAAGGTAGGCTAGGTTAGGTTAGGTTAGGTTAGGCTAAGCTAAGCTAGGCTAGGCTAGGCTAGGCTAGGTTAGGTTAGGTTAGGTTAGGTTAGGTTAGGTTAGGCTAGGCTAGGTTAGGTTAGGCTAGTTAGGTTAGGTTAGGCTAGGCTAGGCTAGGCTAGGGTTAGGTTAGGTTAGGTTGGTTAGGCTAGGCTAAGCTAGGCTAGGGTTAGGGTTAGGCTAGGTTAGGTTAGGTTGAAGTTAGTTAGGTTAGGTTAGGTTAGGCTAAGCTAAGCTAGGCTAGGTTAGGCTAGGCTAGGTTAGGTTAGGCTAGTTAGGTTAGGCTAGGCTAGGCTAGGCTAGGCTAGGCTAGGCTAGGCTAGGCTAGGCTAGGTTAGGTTAGGTTAGGCTAAGCTAAGCTAGGCTAGGCTAGTTAGGTTAGGTTAGGTTAGGTTAGGTTAGGCTAGGTTAGGTAGGCTAGTTAGGTTAGGCTAAGCTAGGCTAGAGCTAGGTTAGGGCTAGGCTGGGCTAGGTTAGGTTAGGCTAGGCTAGGTTAGGTTAGGTTAAGCTAAGCTAGGCTAGGCTAGGCTAGTTAGGTTAGGCTAGTTAGGTTAGGTTAGGCTAAGGTAGGCTAGTTAGGTTAGGTTAGGCTAAGCTAGGCTAGTTAGGTTAGGTTAGGCTAAGCTAGGCTAGGCTAGGCTAGTTAGGTTAGGCTAAGTTAGGCTAGTTAGGTTAGGTTAGGTTAGGTTAGGTTAGGCTAGGGTTAGGTTAGGTTAGGGGTTAGGTTAGGCTAGGCTAGGCTAGGCTAGGTTAGGCTAAGCTAAGTTAGGCTAAGCTAGGTTAGGCTAGGCTAGGCTAGGCTAGGCTAGGTTAGGTTAGGCTAGGCTAGGGCTAGGCTAGGCTAGGCTAGGCTAGGCTAGGCTAGGCTAGGTTAGGTTAGGCTAGGTTTAGGCTAGGCTAGGCTAGGCTAGGCTAGGCTAGGCTAGGCTAGGGCTAGGGCTTAGGCTAGGCTAGGCTAGGCTAGGCTAGGGCTAGGCTAGGGCTAGGCTAGGCTAGGCTAGGCTAGGCTAGGCTAGGGATAAGCTAGGCTAGGCTAGGCTAGGCTAGGCTAGGCTAGGCTAGGCTAGGGCTAAGGTTAGGTTAGGTTAGGCTAGGCTAGGCTAGTTAGGTTAGGTTAGGCTAAGCTAGGCTAGGCTAGGCTAGTTAGGTTAGGCTAAGCTAGGCTAGTTAGGTTAGGTTAGGCTAAGCTAGGCTAGGTTAGGTTAGGTTAGGCTAGGCTAGGTTAGGTTAGGTTAGGTTAGGTTAGCTAAGCTAGGCTAGGCTAGTTAGTTAGGTTAGGCTAAGCTAAGCTAGGTTAGGTTAGGTTAGGTTAGGCTAGGCTAGGCTAGGCTAGGTTAGGTTAGGCTAAGCTAGGCTAGGCTAGGCTAGTTAGGTTAGGTTAGGTTAGGCTAGGCTAAGCTAGGCTAGGCTAGGCTAGGCTAGGCTAGGCTAGGCTAGGCTAGCTAGCTAGGCTAGGCTAGGCTAGGCCAGGCTAGTCTAGGCTAGGTTACACCAGGCTAAGCTAGGCTAGGCCAGGCTAGGCAGGGTTACACCGGGCTAAGCTAGGCTAGGCTAAGCTAGGCCAGGCTAGGCTACACGGGGCTAAGCTAGGCTAGGCTAGGCTAGAAGGCTAGGCTAGGTTAGGCTAGGCCAGGCTGGGGCTAGGCTAGGCTAGGCTAGGCTAGGCTAGGCTACACCGGGCTAGGCTAGGCTAGGCTAGGCTTCACTGGGATAGGCTAGGCTAGGCTAGGCTAGGCTAGGCTAGGCTAGGCTAGGCTAGGCTAGGCTAGGCTAGGCTAGGCTAGGCTAGGCTAGGCTAGGCTAGGCTAGGCTAGGTTAGGCTAGGCTAGGCTAGGCTAGGCTAGGCTAGGCTAGGCTAGGCTAGGCTAGGCTAGGCTAGGCTAGGTTAGGCTAGGCTAGGCTAGGCTAGGCTAGGCTAGGCTAGGCTAGGCTTCACCGGGCTAGGCTAGGCTAGGCTAGGCCAGGCTAGGCTACACCGGGCTAAGCTAGGGCTAGGCTAGGCCTGGCTACGCTAGGCCAGGCTAGGCTAGGCTAGGCTAGGCTAGGCTAGGTTAGGCTAGGCTAGGCTAGGCTAGGCTAGGCTAGGTTAGGCTAGGCTAGGCTAGGCTAGGCTAGGTTAGGCTAGGCTAGGCTAGGCTAGGTTAGGCTAGGCTAGGCTAGGCTAGGCTAGGCTAGGTTAGCCAAAAGAATGAGAGTTCACCTTCAGCTGGAGGTCGAGTGCTGTAACTGGAGGCGACGCAGGACGACCAAACTGAACCGGACTGAAAAATAAAGATTAGTGACATGACTCGATGATTTAAACTGAGCGACAACGTCACTTTTTATTTCTGTTAAACAGCAGAGGATTTTCCTCCACAGCTAAACACTTTGTCTGACGATTTGAAAAGGACGTTTTTAAAGTCACAAGATTTTTGGTTTTAAACAGGAACGTTTTATCAAGTGACATCAGGTTTTAATTACAGCTGCTGCGCAGCAACGATCGGAGAAGTTTTAGGCCAAATTAGGCAACTCTGAGCAACAAGCAGAGTTTAGAAGGTGAAGAGAAGGAGACATTTTACATCAGTTGAGGCTTGAAGTCACAATCAACACCAAGAACCAGCCAAAGTAGAAAAAACTGTCAGAAATTCAGTTAAGACAAAAATCTGAAAATACACAACTTGTATGTAGACATCATGGTTGGTCACGTGTTTTAAAAATGATTTATTGGATCCATCAGTTTTTGATGATGTAATTTGTTGAGATAAAATTCTGACTTCATCTATCGTGACTCCAACATTCAGTCATTTTTTTAAAATCAATCAATGAAAATGAATTTATCAAGAATTTTCAAGTATATGATTAAAATCCAGTTTCCAGTCAAACATGTTGACGAACTGTAGGATCAGTTTTTGATTAATCAGTGATGTGTGTGGACGGTTTGTGTTGAACAGTCTGAAGATGATCTGGAGGAAGTTTAGTGTCAACTGATCACAAACTGTGGGAGGAGACACAGTAGGTTCAATTAGTTTTACAGTTTATGAAAAACAGAGCGATGGACTTGGTCATTTACAATAAGTTTAAATGTACAAACGTTTCTTCAGTATTGGCTGTTTTTGATGACAGTTGTAAATCTGTAGCACATCCAGGAAAACAACAGGGTTAAAGATGTGCTGTAAATATGGAGCGAAGACATTTTAAACATATGAGGACATTTTCTTTTCTTTTATAAAAAGACAAGAATCTGGTCTTATCTTGTTTTGAATATTTAAAAAGAGTGAAGGCATTTAAAAAACTTAAAACCAAACCGTTTCCACCAAAACTCGACTAAAATGTCCTCATGGTCCCCACAAAGGTCTGGTCAGAACAATGAAAACAACCAGTAACTTTGCAGCTGTTGCAACATTAAAACAGTAACATATGTTCAACTTTACGTTTGTTTTTCTTCCTCCTGAAACAAGCGTCGCTGTTTGATGGTCAAACTCACCGTGTAGATCCGGAGTCGTTCAGGTCCAGATCTGAACCTGCAGACGAACCTGGAGACGAACATGTCGACCTGCTGCAGATCGACGGAGCAGAAAGAGACGACGCTGAACTGAAGGAATGTGAGCGAAGCAGGTACGAACAGGTTCCACCGCAGGAACGACGGCTCCCAACGCGCTGGAGGCTGAATCACAACCACGTCACCTCGTTTCCTTCAGAAACACTTCTCTACATTTAAAAGACTTTTACTGAAGAGACACAACAGAAGAAGAACTGCTCTTTAGTGCAACGTTGATGTTTATTCATTTTATAACAACACGGAACATTTCCTTCATTATTCCACAGAGTTTAATCCCAGACGAGTTAAATAAACACATCAACACTGAATATATAATATATTATATATAACATCTAGTACATAATCAGAATACAAAAAGAAGAAAGAAAAGATTGTAACAATTTGTATCAAGATGCAACAATTATAAAAACTAAAATGTTTAAAAGCAGCCAATCAAATCAGTAGTTCAGTAGGTTCAACGTGAAGAATAAAAGTAAACTAGACAATTCTTTGCTGTGCACCGTAGCCGTCTGCGATGATATGATGCTACAGTTTCCATTTTCACCTCAATCTTGTCCTTATTTGTCCATTTAATTGTGGTAGGAAAGGAAGGAAAGGAAGGAAAGAAGGATGATTGGTGAAATGATCATTTCACCAATCACTCATGAGGGAAATGATTAGTGACTAGTGTTGTGAATCAAAATGGGATTGGTTGTGCTTCACACAGCCCACTACTGACCCCATAGCTTTGCTATAGGGGTCAGGGGTATAGTAGTGGGGCTGTCCAAAGCACAGCCCACTAAAAATGTGTTCAGAGGTCAAAGGTCAGTCTGGAGGTTTGATCAGACAGAACAGTTGAACTGTGATGTGACAGACACAGTAGATGTTGGTTGGATGTGTAACGCCTCAGAATCTTCTCACAAACACACGTTAGGGTTTAAACGTGTGGTTTTCACCTACGTGTGGTCTTAACTGTCAACATCACTATGAAATACAAGCTCTTGACTCTGACTGGCTCCTTGTCAACCGGGGGCGGAGCCGATCCGATCCGGTTTCGGTACCAGGTTCCGATATCAAGGTAACGACGTCTGCTGAAACGACTCCACAAGTGACTCTCTGGATCTCTGGATCCTGATCGGAGACGAGTCTCCAGATAGGTAAACTGGATCCTGCCTGTAAGCTCCAGCCCCCCCTGACTGGGATAAAGGGGTCGAAAGTGGACGGATAAATCAACAACAGTGTTAATAATAATATTAAAACTCTGGTATCAGAACAGTATCGGTACCAGCAGATATCCATGCTCAGGTATCGGGATCAGTCAGACCGTCATTTTAGAGAGTGGGGGGGCAGCGACATACATGTGACATCACAAACCACCGTTTTTAAATTGACCCATTTTCTAGCATCGTTTCTAAAAGAGGAGTTTCTATGAGGAGACGTTCAGAGTTTCTAGAACCTGTCACATGTTCCTGAACGTGGTGGAACCGTTCTAGAGACGAGGTGGGAACGCTTTCTGATCCTCTCACATTTAGACAAAGTCCACGTGTCTGGAAGATTTTATTTTGGTGACAGGTTGTTTATAGTCTGGTTGAGACGTGTCACGTCGTCATGATGAATAATTTTTGATTGTAACTATTAGTTTTTAAAGTAGCAGTTAGTTACAGTGACGATTGTTATTGTTGTGGATTTTAACTTTTCTGTTGCAGTTACAGACATTGGCCAGAAGACGTCGCTGTTGTTCTGTTAATGAGATAGAAACTTAAACCTGAGTCACACACACACACACACACACACACACACACACACACATTATTATGACTGTGTTTCTGTCCATTATCAGAATGAATGAACAGATGAAACAGCCAGCAGCCTCGATACTGTGTGTGTGTGTGTGTGTGTGTGTGTGTGTGTCGTAGTTTCACTGTCCTCAGTGACACTCATGAGTGTCACTGAGCTGAATATTAGGAACAGTGATCACCGTGATGAGGTCGTCCCACAGACCATCATTCTTATCTAACGCTAATGCTAATGCTAACGCTAACGCTCGACCACCAACATGTCCGACATCTGTAAAGTGACACAAGTCATGTGACCTGGAAACGACATCATTTCCTGTCACGTCTTAACCTCAACGGACGCCATCTTGACATGGTCAACATGAAGCAGGAAGAGGCCGCTAACGTAGCGTTAGCTCCTCGTTACATCGAATACTTTGTTACAATATTTAAAAACATCTTTTAAACATCTGAAGACTCGCTGAGGTTTTTATTTGTCACTTGTACACAGATACAGAATATTACAATTTATACATTTTACAGAAAAAAAAACAGATTTAAAAAAAAAAAAATTGTCCAACTATACAGATGAAATAGGTTAAAATAATAGAAAGGTACAAAAGTAAACAGAAAAGGTTAAACAGGAAAGTGAAGCAGCGGGTTTACAGCAGTGGGAGTAATAGACGTTATGTTATAATAAATAGACAGTTTTTACAGGCAGATGAAGCAGAGACTCAGTTGAGTAGTAGCTGTGTTGAGGGTCTGGATGTAGAAACTTATTTTCAGTCTTAAGGCTCATTTATGCTCCTTTACAGGTGTGTCCATTCCTAACATCAGACCTGTTATTCTCCCCATGAGAACTTTACGTTGTCATGTTGTTAACAACACGTCCACTAGAGGCAGTGACGAGTGTTTCAGACACAACCAACATGTGACGGTGAAGCAGATCACAGCTTCATTCTCAGACAGAGATAAAGAGTCAGCGTGTAGACGGTGGTGGTCTGAGGACGTTAAACACGTCGCAGCATGTGGACGCAGATTTCTTCTTCTTCTTTGTTCCTCTCTCTGGTCACACTGAGCTACACTGTCCAACACTGCCCCCACGGTTTCTGGTGGTGTTACTGCGTCTGATGCTGCTGATACGGATCAGTAAGATCCTGAAAACCACCACATTATTAACGTGATGACGGACGAAAGGCTGCGTCTGTGTGTCCTGTAGAGAACAGATGGACCTTCAGACTCCTGAAGCGTCTGTCTGAGCTCAGCAGCCTGATCAGTCCGTTGTTTGGTTGTGACCGGTCCTTTGTGATGTTGACAGCTCTCTGACTCTCTCCAGGTGTAAATGTCGTGCAGGGAGGGGAGCTGCTCTGACGGTGCGTTCAGCTCTTTGTAGGACACTGAGGTCACGGGTCAGTACAGTTCCCAAACCAGGAAAAGACGGTGCAGGTCAGGACGCTCTCCACAGCCGAGGAGCTGAAGGTCGTCAGGACGGTGGTGAAGACCTTGAATTTCCTCAGCATCTGCAGAAAGAACAGTCTCTGTCTGAAGGCACTTGAAGCTGGTGACTCTTAGACTGGTTCATCATTGATCCTCAGCAGAGCGTAGTCACTACCAGCACGTTCAGAGAGTTCGTGTTGAGGTTAATCTGTGTTACGTTTCCCACCTGGTTCAGATAAACCTGTTACCAGTTACTGATCAGTCCAACGATCACCGTGTCGATGGTGGAGCTGCAGTCGTGGGTGTAGATGTTGTAGATGTAGGACACCTGTGCTGATGAAGTGAGCTGGATGCCATTTTTTTTTGGTCCAGTAGGTGATGAAGTTGTGATCCGGGTTCACGGTGTGGTTCAGTCTGAGGGTCTTTATCTTCAAGGACAGGGTGAGGGGGGCTGTGGTGTTACACACCGAGCTGTAGTCACATAGTTCCCTCTCCTCCCACCCAGGTGGGTCAGGAGGTTGGAGATGGCGTCGTCACGGCTCGGGTGGTGAACTGGAGTTGGTCGAATGTGCCACAGAAGTCAGGGCTACCGGGTATAAGTCACTGAGACACAGGTGGTGGTTGTTGTTGGTCACAGGGATGATGGTAGATTTCTTCAGGCGGGGACGGCAGCTGGGGTCAAGGACGTGTTAAAGATGGTTGTTCACACTGGAGCTAGCTGGTAGGATTCAGGACACGCCCCGTACCTCAGGTCCTGCAGCTTCCTCTGACGTCTCATGTCAGACGCGGTGACAGAAAGTGGAGGCTCCTCGCTGACAAAAACACTCGCTGCTGTTGTTGCGGCTCGGGGGCTGGTGTTAACCTCATAGTGTAAAAGTTGTTCATTCATCATCCAGGGATCACAACTTGTCAGTGTAGAGGACTTGATTCTCCACAGTCAGAGTTCGCTACCTTGTCATCTGTCATGTCACCTGTGATCAGCTCTGAGCTGTAGGTGGCGGTGCTGTCGGCGCCGGTCATACGACCAATCAGAGTGTGTCTCGGCTTCGGGTCGGTCTGTCCTCCGGGGTTCACTGGAGATCGTTTGTTTATATTTTGGATGAGGGTTAGAAATGTTTCAAACTTTATCAACCGTAGAAAAGCTTCGTCGTCAGTTCAGACGTCAACATCGTCCTGTTTCTTTGTTTTATTCTCGTTTCACGTCGTTTTCTCCAGCTCGTCTCCTTCGACAATAAAACTTTTTTTCTGTTCGTCCATTGAGGAGAAGAGGCTGAATATTAGGTTTCACTTTAGATAAACACACAGAGAATGTGATACTGGTGACATCACACAATTTATCTAAAGGCCAGAGTGTGTGTGTGTGTGTGTGTGTTGATAGTATCTCTCATCATATTGTCGCAGCTTAAACACATAAACACTCCACAGTGTTGTTGCTTCGTGTGTGGAAAAGGTTAAATGTCACAGACAAAGGTCACGAGATAAAAGATCATATAAAAACATTGTGTGTGTGTGTGTGTGTGTGTGTGTGTGTGTGTGTGTGTGTGTGTGAATCAGCACATGTCAACTGTTTTGTTTTGTGTTTTACATAAACACCAGTCCTCATTGATAAAACCACTATTTTTAGTTCAAATGGCACATTGCTTTTATGTTTATGTTTTTTGTTGTTTTGTTGTTGTTTTTTTTACTTCATTAAACAACAAAACACCAGTTTCACAGCCAAACTTCACAGATGGACAGAGTGGAGACAGTGAGTTCAGTCAGAAGTGGATCAGCAGCTTCATGTTTGTTCTCAGTCATGAAATATTAAATCACTGTTTTTACAAATGAAGTCTGGTGGTGATTTAACAGCATTGAACCTAAATCTGAGGCTCCTGGTTTCTGTTGAAGTCTGGATCCAGAGAGTCCACCTGAGCCCCCAGATACAGACACACCGAGCTCCCAGCATGCACTGCTTCACAGCACAGAGGTGGTTCAAGTCACGTCGATGGCGTCGGTTTGAATCCAAATAAAAGTTTAGAAAAGAAGCTGAATGTGAAGCTGTTTCTGTAGGACTGAGACCAGGACCAGGACCAGGACCAGGACCAGGACCAGGACCAGGACTAGAACGAGGATCAGGATCAGGATCAGGATCAGGACCAGAACTGTCCAGTCTAGTGAAGTGAACTATAAATACAATACCCCATTACTTCACTTTTACTGTTACTTTTATTGTTGTTGTTGTGATATTAATTTATTATTGATCAAAACTTGACACAGTTTGTTTCAGTAAAAACAAACTGTGATTCTGCTTTAATTTAAGTAGAAAATGTAACAATTAAAAACAATGTTTCACTTTGTCTTCAACGTTTGGACATTAAGATGTTTGTTTGTTTGTTTGTTTGTTTGTTTGTTTGTTTGTTTGTTTGTTTGTTGAAATGATGTCGCGACTTTGTTTAAAGGATAAAACATGTTTCTAAATCTGGTGACGAACTGAAATAAAAACTTTCAACTAAAAAAAGAAACAAGTTGCTGTTTAATTTCAGTGTTTTCTAAATGGAGTTTGGTTCTTTACGCTACGTCTGTATCGATGGCTGCAGGGAGGAGGGTGGGGGTGGAGGAGGGTGGGGGTGGGGGGTGGTATCGATGTGTGTTGGAGGGGGTGGGAGGGGTGATGGGGGTGAGGGGGGTGTGATCATGTCTGAGCCTATAAATGTCTCCGGGTCTCACCTGTTTCCTCAGCAGCGCTTCAACCAGACTCCGTTCGCTTTTCACGCGCTTTTACATCGAACTCTGATTTTTCTGCTCAAGTTTGGAAAAGAAGCAGAAAAATCACCAGACTTCGGATTAAACGGATCAACGGCGACAGATCGGCGCCAACCTGACACCGATTCACCGGTTTAACGGGAAACTTTTCAACCGTTTTCATTAACCGGAAAAAAGGTGAGAAGAGACTAAATTTAGTTTAAAGTTTCACATTAAAAGTTTTTTTTTTTTTTTAATCTAAAGACTTTTATTTTCTCAGTTTTATTTTCCCTGATGATGATGAAGATGATGATGATGATCGGGCTCGCGCTGTTGGCGTGTTCCCGCGGCGCTGAAGCGCGCGTCCGACTCAACTCCATCAGAACCGTGATCCTGAGAGAAGGGCACGCGCTGCCCGTGAACCGCAGCACGTGGGAGCCGAGCGTGGACCTGACGGTATGTGTAGTGACGTCACGTTACCCGTGCGTCAATAAAGTAATCAATAGACAACAATCAGTTTTTAAAATGTTACAAATGTTATCGATTTCACTGACGATCAATAACAGTTTTTATCTGATCGTTAACTTTATCAATAATCAATAATCAATCATTCCTCCAGCTGTTTCTAAATGTTTGTTACAATGTTACAACTTTTCAATTCAATTTTAAACTTTATCGACACAAAACGTCACATTGTTTCAAACTTTATTGACAAAAGTTCCAGACGTCGACGACGTTTTGATTTTATTTTATTATTTTAAACTTTATTATTTTATTCTTTCCAGCTCTATGAGTGTATGAGTGACCTGGAGTGCAGCGAGGGCAGCTACTGCCACGCCCCCACCAAAGGCCCCACCCACTCCCGCTGCCAGGCCTGTCGCCGGAGGAAGAGGCGTTGCCATAGAGACGGGATGTGTTGCCCCGGTAACCGCTGCAGTAACAGTAAGACACTTATCCTCATCATCATCAGTCAGATTTCTGTTTTCTGCTGTTCTAAATTCTGGTTGATGTTTTAACCGTGCGTTCGTTCTCGCCGCCATCAGACGTCTGCGTCGCCGATGTGGACGCGTTCGTGTCTCAACGGATCCCAGACTCTGACGAAGACGCCGGTCCTCTGTCCAAGAAGAAAGGATGGAGGAGACAAGAGCGTGTGGACGTCAAAGGCGCCGTCGGTAAAGGTGAACGTTTTCCTCACGTTTCTTCACGTTTCTTCACGTTCAGACGTCTGTAAACGTCAACTGGACGTGGGTTCTAACTGTCTGTGTATCTCCATGGTTACAGGTCAGGTCGGCGACCCGTGTCTGCGTTCGTCCGACTGTTCGGACGCGTTGTGCTGCGCTCGCCACTTCTGGACGCGGATCTGTAAACCGGTGCTGAGGGAGGGGCAGGTGTGTACGCGACACCGCCGCAAAGGAAGTCACGGAGGGTTGGAGCTGTTCCAGCGCTGCCCGTGTGGCGGCGGCCTGAGCTGCCGCACGCTGAGGGAGCCTTCATCACCACCATCATCATCGTCACCATCATCATCATCATCGGCGCTCATGGCGGCGGCGTCAAAGTCAAAGTTTGCATCGTCTCGCCACTCGTCTCCTCACACGTCTCTGCTGTCGACGAAGAAGTTGTCGACACCCGTCGCTAAAACGAGACTTCACATTTGTCAGAAAAACTAACGAACGACAAAATGGTGGACGGACAGAAACAAACACCCCCCTGACTCCGCCCATGACCGCCCCCTGGTGGAGCAAGAGGCCGAGACAGAAGACGACGCCGAGCTGAGTCGAACCTGTTTACACCAGAGACTCCGCCCCCCAGGGTCTTAGTGCTAATGCTAATTAGCTTCCTGTCGCATTCACAAACGGGTGAAACTCTTTTGTGGTTCAGATCTGGTTTCCTCTCGGGCGTCTAGACGAAGGCAAACAGAAACCGGTTTCAGATCCGGTTCGACTCCTAAGGAAGAAAAACCAGACGAGTGCTTTTATTCTGAAAAACCAGAAGAATAATTACAAAAATTAAAATGTATTTAACCTCACAACAAAAGATAAAAAATGCTACTGAAGCTACAGAAAAAAAACAACCACTGCTCTGGTGGCGGCTTAAAGTACAGATGGCATGTTGTTGCTAAAATTAGCCAACCATGAATTAGCTAAACTCAGAGCTAACTACTGCTAATTAAGCCAATTAGCTAGCTAGCTAGCTAACAGAGTCACATCAATTTAAACTGTTCGTCCTGCGTCTGATGCTGCAAACTGATGTTGTTTCATCTCGTTAAAAGTGAAACTTGTTTCCGTTCTGACGTCTTGTTGATTGCACTGTTTTATTTTTATTTTTAAACTGTGAGTTTAAACTGTACATTTCAAATGAACGTTGGTGTAATTATTTACTCGTTTTGTGTCGCTCTGACATTTTATTTCCAACTTAAATGATTTTGTAACATTAGACGGTTTGTGAATCAAACACGATGTGTTTACGATTAAAATAAGATTCATCACTTACAACATGGCTGCCTGCGTTTTATGTTACTACGATATGTAAACAAAAGTATGTGCATTAGCCAGCTGATAGCCAGTTAGCTAACAGCTTTTTAAGGTGTGAACAAACTCGTTATTTTTGAATAAATTTCATCTGTTAAAATGATTTCAGTGAATCTAAACTGGTGTTTAAAAGCTTAAAATAGTTTTGTTATGCTAATCTTGCTAACTTGCTACAGTGGTAGGTTTAGCTTGCTTGCTAGCTGGTAAATATGCTAAGGTGTTCAGACACTGTTTTGTATTAATACAACATGTACATTAAATGTTCGCTTCATATACTGTTAGCCATATAGCTATCTTCAATAGCTTATTAGCTAGCCATTTTGACAATTTTCCTAGCTAACAAGCTAGTGAAGATGCTACAAGCTAACTTGCAGAAGGTGTTCAGATATTTGCAACATCACTAGCTTGTTAGCTAGAGAAGATGTTACTAACTATAAAGTAATACAGCCGCTAGCTACTCACTAGCTGTTTTAACAAACTGCTTTTGGCCATGTCACATAGCCTGCATACTGTTATAATGCCCAGATTAGCAGAACCAGCTAGTTACTATCATCTTAACAAGCTAAGTTAGCTTTTAGCTGCTAGCGCCGTCTCAGTAAATCTAAATTGTTGCCTAAAAACAGGAGTTTGTTGGATTTGATGATGCAGTTTTACTAAAAAATTTTTTTATGCTAATCTTGCTAATGTGCTACAGTCGTAGGTTGGTTACGCTTCGCTAAGCTAACCCAACAGCACAAGCTCCTCCAGCTCACATTTCTCAAAAATGTCGGCTAGCGTAGCATCATCAGAGGCAGAGAGTGGTCCAGGTCCATGTGTTGGGACCACACAGTGAAAAAACAGCCTGCGACTGTTTTTCAAAACGTTTGGCGGCGATAAGATTAAGAAAAGACGTTCCCACAGGCCTGAGAGGCCGCGGAGAAACGATCCCATCTGTGCAGATAAAAGTTATTTATGACCACAGAGTTAAAGTTTGGCCTCAGACATTAAAACCATTTGATGATTTAAATATCTGTCATGAGGCGAACAGGTGATTTCTGTCTGTTTACAAAACCTCCGACCGTCTCACGTCTGAGAACGAGGTCTCAATTTCAACATCAGTTTCATTTGATCCTCCGACTTTTTTTTTTTACATCAGATGTTTGTTTCTAAGTTTTAAGTTCCTCTAAAACTCGTCTCTCGCTACCTGCTGGGAAAACCAAACCAAAACAAAACTATTCAGTGTAGTATTCATTTTATTTTGTTTACTGAGAAACCAACCAATTGTTCCTGTCAAAAACAACAAAGTTACGTAAAGAAAATGTTATTTGTTTGTGTCTTTTTTACTCCTTTGATTTTTTTCCAAAACTAAAACACAAGTGTTGAGGGCTGAGAAAGCTAGCATCCTCGCCAGTTAGCTTACACAACGATTCAGGATCCTGAAGAGTCACGAGTCAAGCTAACAAGCTAATATGCTAGTGTCGCTGAAATCTTAAAGATTCAAGCTAACATGCTAACAATGCTGATATAAGTGTTAGCACATCAGTCTTTTCTATCAGTCTAGTTTCCATGGTGTTACAATGCTAACGGCTAACCTAAACTAGCCTGCACCATTTTAAAAAGGTTTTAGCTTCAGCTACACAGAGCTAATCATTAGCGAGTAGCTACTAAAATTAGTCAAACTTACATTAGCTAAAGTCTCGTCTATGTTAAGAGACTTTTAGCAGCTGATGTTTGTTAATCCTAAAAACTAAGTGGTTTTTTAAAAAGTATTTTTTCTTCATGTGCTACAATGCTAATGCTAACGTTAATGCTAACTTTTCTTATGATTTCTTTTCCTTTGACTTTTTCCACTGAAGTCTTCATGTTTTACTTTAAGTTCAGACAAAATGATAAATAATAAAATGAAGGAGAAGATATTTTTATTTTGGATCAATCGACTGAGGTCTTTGTTGAAGGACTTTGAGGATATTTTGTTTAGTTTGTGTTGATTGTTTATGAACATGTTTTTTATTTCTAGAGTTGATTTTGATCTTCGGACTCGCCGACAATGTGTGCGAGTGTGTGTGTGTGTGTGTGTGTGTGTGTGTGTGTGTGTGTGTGTGTGTGTGTGTGTGTTTCCTCTTTGTGGTTGATGCTGTCGGGCATCGCTGTCCTCAGTTAGGACATGGTTGTTAAAGATAACACACACACACACACACACACACACAAGCTTCCCCATTCACATGTGTTGGATTCATGTACGTCAGTGACACACACACTTCATCTACATGTTTCCCTGATGTCAGTTTCACTCACATTTCCTTGATGCTGATGAAGATGAAGATGATGATGATGATGGTCACTCTGACATAACAGGAAATATCCACCTGTTCTGGGTGATTCAGGATTCATGCTAACATGCTAATGTTGCTACACACCTAAAGATTCAAGGTAACATCATTTAATAGTCGAGCTAACGTAATATGATAATGCTGATGAAATCCTAAAGATTCAAGGTCACATTAGCCCAAACACACGTTAGCTTAACTCACATTAGCTTTGAGTGTGCGTATTTGTGGATCGATCCTTGTTTTGCTACGTTGTGTGTGTTAATATTCTGAGGAATTTAAACAACTGTTTGAAGACTCAGATTTAGTTTGAAGGTTTAAGTTTGAAGTGGTTTAAAGTCACAGATCAGGAAGCTAATGGAAGCAGGATGTCAACCAGGGTCCGTGTGTGTGTGTGTGTGTGTGTGTGTGTGTGTGTGTGTGTGTGTGTGTGTGTGTGTGTGTGTGTGTGTGTGTGTGTGTGTGTGTGTGTGTGTGTGTGTGTGTGTGTGTGGCCTGGTAATAATAATAAAATCTTATCTCTGGTTTTAAACCACCAGCAGATGATGATGATGATGTTTCTTTGCTGCGGCGTCCTGAGGATTGGACAGTTTGTCAAACTTAGTCAAGTTAGTGAAACTTTATTGACAAAGACAAAGCTGCTGCACAGCCACACTAAGTCAAGCTAACATGCTGATGCTAACATCCTGCTCGCTAAACTGAATAATACAGAACAATAACAACATGATGATTTTTATTGTTTTAAACATTGTAAATAATAACTCAGAAACAATTCTAAAATCTGTTTTGTGATGGCTTATGCTAACGGCTAGTTTTTGCAATGCTAACAGCTGATGCTTAGGCTAACATTAGCAGCCAATGTTAAATTCAAGTTGAGAGATGTTTGTTTGTACAAAACAAAACAGAAACTTAAATAATTTTGGCAGCTTTGTTTGTGTCTTTGTGCCAGTCAATGCTAACAATGCTAACAGCTGATGCTAAAAACCCTGTTCCTTTGTTCCCATAGACTTTTTCTAAAACATGTCATATATATTATTATACTCTGATTAACAAAATGACATGTTTTCCTGTATTGTATATGATTATGAGTGTGTTTGAGAAAACTTGTCATATTTGCTGCACTTCCGTTTTACTACATCAACTCTACAGGATGTTTATCATCTTTACAGCCCAGTAAAACTGATAAAACCAATAAAACCACAGAGAGACGTACAGACGAGTTATAATTTAACCAGGATCTGTCCATGAACGTGTTGAAACAAGCTGCTAAAGTGAAGCAGGTGAGACGTCGTCATTGTTGCAGGTTTTATTTCACTTTATTATTCATCATGATCCACCTTTAAACTTTAAGCTACATCTGACCAATTTAATTTCATTATATGTAATATATCTATATAATATTAGCTTGTTAGCTTGTCACTCTGGTATGCTGTTAACCTGTTAGTCTGTTAGATTGTTAGCTTGTTACTCTGTTAGCTTGTTAGCTTGTTATGCTATTAGTCTGTTAGCTTGTTGGCCTGTTACTCTGTTAGCCCGTTAGCATACTAGCTTATTAGTTTGACAGTCTATTAGCCTGTTAGTCTGTTAGTCTGTTAGCTTGTCACTTAATTAGCCTGTAGCTCTGTTAGCCAACCAACACATTTATTTCATTGTGTTTTTAGATGGATCTCGTTGGCGAACAAGTTGGTCACCACAGCAACAGCCCTGTCAACATCCTCAGCAGATGGAGCCGTCACTATGACAACAGAGAAAAGCAACGGAAAGTGCTAGTGCTGAATGTGCTGTTGCTAGGTGACAGGCAGAGTGGGCGGAGCTCTGTGGGGAACGCTATGATTGGTCAGTAATTTTAGAAACTCTCAATCAGAACAAGATAACAGGCTAAAAGACAATCAGGCTAATGCGCTCACAAGCTAAAAAGCTAATGAATGTATTTCGCAGGTGGACATGAATTCAACACTGGCTCTCGTATTTCCAGTATTTCCATGACATCAAAGTATCAAATGCTCTGTCGTAATTTCCCGGCGTATTTCAGGCGACAGGGGGCGGAGTCCGACCTCACACTGAGAATAATTGACACGCCCCCTCTGCCGGCCACTCTGCAGAATGTGCACGAGCTGTGCCCTGAGGGTGTGCATGTTCTCGTGCTCGTGGTCAGAGCTGATACATCAAACAAAGATGCACATCTGGAGCAGAACTTGGAGGTAAACACACAAGCATCTGGTGAACTTTGTTGGCTAACATGCTAACAGACTAGCAGGCTAACAGGCTAACGGATAATATGCTAACATGCAAACAACATGTAGAAATAATTTAATAATTTTTCGTATGGGTTTTCAGAGCGTCTTTGGTCCAGAGTGGCGCCATCACGCCATACTTGTCTTCACACACGCTGACCAACTGAGGGAGGCGGGGCTTCAACCATCAGACTATCTGACAGAGACGGCTGCTGATTGGCTGAGAACTCTGTCTGACAAGGTGGGGGGCGGGTTCACGTTCTTGGACAACAACTGTGATTGGCCGTTAATCAGAGGACGGCCACTGAGAGAGCAAGTGCTCCGCCTCTCGGCCCGGAACCATCACATAGCTCTGAACGTCAGGAGTTAGTGTTAGCCTGTTAGCATCTTGGTCTATTTTAGCCTGTTAACATGTTACTACTGTTGAGTCGAGACGAGTTACGTACTATCAATATGTTACTGTTAACCTGTTAGCCTACTAGCCTGGTAGCCTCCCCCACTGTTAGCTTGTATGCCTGTTAACTTTTCAGTGTATTAGCCAATTAGTGTCTCAGCCTGTTAGCTTAGTAGCCTGGTACCATATTAATATTTTAGCCTATTAATTTTGTAGCATATTGTCCTGCTCCTCTCGTTACATGTTAGCCCATTATCCTCTTAGTCTGTTAGCATATTAGCCTACTCCCCCGTTAGCATGTTAGCCTCATAATCTGTTAGCATGTTAGCCGTTTAGTGTGTTAATAGTTTAGCCTATCAAATTGTTAGAATATTATCTTGATCCACTTGTCACATGCTAGCCTGCTAGCTATTTATTCTCTTAGCACATTAGCCTGCCCACCTAATAGAATATTAGCCTTTGAGTTTGTTAGCATGTTAGCCTGCTCCCATGATAGCACATTAGCCTTTTAGTTTGTTAGTGTGTTAGCCTGTCATCCTGTTAGTATGTTACTGTTGTCCTGTTAATATTAGCCTGTTTACATGTTATTCTGTTAATGTGTTAATATTTTAGCCTACTAAATCGTTAGCCTGTTAGCTTGTTAGCTTGTTAGCCTCTTAGGCTGTTAGCGTATTGACGTTATCCCATTAGCGGATTTTTTAAAGGTAAACATCTTTTCCTAAAGTTTCCAAGCAGTTTTATGACAACACAAGGCTTTGTCTGTAAAGTATTTTAATAAATTTAATAAACAAAAGAAAATGCTTTGATGTTTTATTAACAGAGCAGGATTTTCACAGAAAAAGTACATTGTTTCTTTAGTGTGTTACACTGTGTGGTTGTTGTTATTACTGGGGGGTAGGTGTCTATCTGATGGAGCAGTTGATGAGGGAGGGGGCGCGGCACAGTCCCTTTCCCTTCACCTGGAAGCCACACCCCCGGTAGTTGGCCACGCCCCTGGCGTCGACCTGCAGCTCAGGCTGCAGACGCTCCCACAGCCGCTGTTTGGACGCCAGCTCCCGGTCGGGGTCACCTGATGACGTCACGTTGTCATGGTTAAATAAAGTTTAAATAAAGTTTAAATAAAGTTGATTTAAATCCAAACTCACCTGGGAAGTTCAGGAAGGTGACTCTGTCTCCGGGGGCGGAGCCTACCGGAGGCGTCAGCAGCTCTGTGATGTCATCATCGGTGGCGGAGCAACACAGGATCCGAGCCTGAGAGACCACGCCCCTGATCTTACAGGCCTTTACGTTGCATAGCAACACGGCCAGACCACCCTGAAGCTACAGGAAGTAAGAGAATAAAAGAGGGGAAATGTAGTGATATTTTCAAAATAATGGCGTAAAAGTCCAATATGAATTTAAAGTTTTAAATTATTTTTAAATGTTACAATATAAAGTTGTAATTTAATTTATGCTGTAATATGTAATATTTTCAAAAATAAAATGTAATAAATAAACATTAAATAGTTTTATTTTGTAAAATAAAAATGTCTTTTTACTATTATTACAAAATAAAATTTGTAGTATTTCAGAATATATTTTATAAGGCATACATTTTAATATTTTCAAAATAAAATCCAAATATTGTAAAGTTTGAGTGAAAATTAACTTTCAAAATTTCAAAATAAAGGTGGTATAAAGTTGTAAAATCTTCAGAATAAAGTTCACAGAATCATTGTATTTTGAAAAAAAAGGTGGGTCATGTGACACCTCCTCCGGCGGCGTCTTCCCGCCCAGTTTGCTGACGACCGTCCGCGGCGCGTTCTCACCAACGTCCACTTCCTGGACGGACATGTCCTCGGCCAGCGGGTGGCGCCGCACGCTCAGGACACGCCCAACCCGCAGGTCGAGGCGCGACACGTCGACGCGTGGCTCCGCCTCCAGGGACGGGGCGGGGTCAGAGGCCCTGCCGCCCCTCCTCCTCCTGCTCTGACGCTGTGGAGGCGGGGCTTCAGAGCTACACGTCGGTTGATTGACAGGAGATGTTGAAGGGGCGGGGTTAGGCGTTTTAGGGGGCGTGGCCTGTGAGGACATGGCTTTGGCTGTAACATGATAAAAGAAGAAATAAAAGCAGGAATTTAATTTAATTTAATTTAATTTGATCTAACGTCTGTGGCTGTTGTTTTTTTTAATCTTTTGGACAAAACTCAAAGATTTGACTTAATGAAGTTTTTATTGAATTAAAAATAGAAACAGAAGTTTCTCTGCAGCTCAGAGGGAAATAAAATCAGCTGCAGTCGCCTCAGTGTGTTTGTGTCTTACGGGGACCTCGGTCAGGTTCAGATGATGTGAGGATGTTTTGTAAAGTGACGTCATTTGTTTGTTTGTTTGTTTGTTTGTTTACTGGTGCGTCTCCGTTGTTTGTCCTGCAGCTGGAGTCGCAGCTGCTCGATGTCGTTCTTCAGTTTGGCGTTTTCCACCAGCAGCTTCTTCTGCTCTCGGACCGATGCCTGCAGGACTGAGACACTCGACACGTGAAACACGAATCAAACAAAGACACTCAGACATGAAACACGTGTTGGACGAGTTAATGGACGAGACTCGTGGACTCGTGGATCCTTACGAGCTTTCTCTCGGGTCAGCAGAGCGTGGGTCTTAAGGTACTCCATGATCTGCTCACCATCCTCGGGGTCCAGCTTCATCAGAGCCGCTGCCAGGCTGAAAGACAAGAGACACACACAGTCAGGGACTCGAAGAGACTAGAAAAGACTAGAGGACGAGAGAATGCCGAGAGAATTTAATGCTGTTGTTACTAACAAGTCTCAAGTTGACAACTTTATTTTACAAACAGGGTTTGAGTCTGTCGGGACAGGTCCAAGTCAAGTTGAGATGAGTCCAAGTCAATTCTTGAGTTGATTGAGACAAGTTCCAGCTGGGACGAGTTCAAGTCGAGTCTCGAGTTAACTGGGACAAGTCTGAATTAAATGTTGAGTTTCAGACCAGTTCTAGTTTCAAGTCAATAAAGACAAGTCTAAGTCAAGTCTTGAGTGAAACAGTTTCAAGCCGAGTGTCACATCAATTGAGGCAAGTCCAAGTCTATTGAGACAAGTTCTGGTCAAGTCAAACTAAAGTTCAGTTTTGACTCGAGTCAACTGAGACAAGTCCAGGTCAAGTCTTGAGATGGTTGAGACAAGTTTATGTCTACTGAAACAAGTCCCATTTGAGCCTCGAGTCGACAAGTCTGAGTCAAATCTGTGCTGAGACGAGCTGCTGAGAAAAATTAGATCTCAAGTCATTTGAGACAAGTTCAAGTCAAGTCTCAGACTGACTGGTACAAGCCCAAATTAAGTTAAGTGAAGTCTAAGTCTCAAGTGTCCAAGTGTTTTCAAACTCGTGGAGACGAGTTCTCAAGTCAAACTGAAGCAATTCTGATTTGAGTCTTGAGTTTCATGAGACAAGTTGAAATCAAGTGATGAGTTGGTTTAAACAAGTGGAAGTCAGGTCTCAAATCAGTTGAGACGAGTCCAAGTCATGATTTGATTTGACTGAGACAAGTTAAAGTCTTAAGGTAGTTTAGATAAGTCTAAGTGAGTTTCAAGTCTACTGAGAAAAGTCCAAGTCAAGTGTGAGGTCTGAATCACGAGTTGGTTCAAAGTCCATTCTTCGAGTCGAGTCGGTCAAGTCTTGATTCAGGTGCAACAAGTCCATCCGAGGTGGACGAGTTTAAATAAACCTCTGAGTCGTTCTGAGTCGAGTCCAGATCAAGTATTTTAACTTTACTTTCTTCTCTGACTTGTTTTTGTCAACTCTTCTTCTGAAACATCGACAGACTGCGACATCATCGTGACTGTCAGCGTGCAAATCAGACGGTCAGGTGATGATGTCACGACAGGACGTTTATGTACATGCTATCTTTACAGGAAATGACGGGACCGTCACACAAACATAAACGAAATGTCAGAAACAATGGAGGACAAAACTCTAAACTGAGACATGAAAGCATTAGAAAGAGCCGTGACAAGACTGTTGATAGATGTTATCGTCGATGCGGAGACGCCCTAATACCATCAAAGGACGACATTACACGGAGACGAGCTTATTGAAACCAGGGTATTTACATAATGATAAACAGAACGCTGCACTGACGCAGCCATCAGCTGTAAATCTGCTCAACATTTACATACACAAACACACTACTGTCAGAGACGCACTCAACCTGCACGTCAACAACGCTAACTGTTTAAACAGCTGGTAAAACTGAAAATAAAACATGAAGTAACATAACAACTACACATGTTTGATCTACAGAAATATGTTCATTCATGTTCCTGCTGTCGCTCGTCTACAGCTACTGTTTGGCTACGTTCATTTTCTCAAGTTAGCAACCAAAGTTGTGACTCACTAGCATGTTTCTAGCTGGCTAGCATGTTAGCACACCAGCCAACTCCTGTGTATCAAATAAGATGAGGCTGTTGAGCTAACTGCTAACATGTTAGCCAGCTAACAACATGCTAATCAGTTATAGTTGTACAAGATGTAGTGGGTGAGCTAACCGTTAACATGTTAGCCAGCATATAGCAGCTAACATGGTAGTTATACCTTACTAGGCTTAGCATGTTAGCAGTTAGCTCACATATGATCTGAGACAGATATTTTTAGAAGTATATTCTAAGCCAGCTAGCGTGTTAGCGGTTAGCTCATATTTATATACATATGTGGTGTGAAATGACAAAATATCAAACTGTAAGTAACATTTACTATATCCTTTCAGTTAGCATTTACTAGAATGTTGCTAGCTGGCTAGCATGTTAGCACACCAGCCAACTCCTGTGTCTCAAATCAGAGACTGTTAAGCTAACTGCTAGCATGTTAGCTATCTAACAACATGCTAATCAGTCATAGCTGATTAGTGCTGGGTGAGCTAACCGCTAACATATTAGCATGTTAGCACTATTGCAGACAATTACAGACTATTAGAGACCATTAGTTAAAAAAAAAAAAAAAAAGAAAACAATCTGCTTTTTGTCCTCAGATGGTAAGTCCCCAGAATGCACACGTGAACATTGTGTCCTCACAATGTTGTGACAACATGTACACCCACCCACACACACACACCCACCCACACACACACACACACACACACACACACACACACACACACACACACACACACACACACACACACACACACACAAGCTAACAGCTGCTAACCGAACGCCTGAAACATGGAAAACCAAGCAACAGCTGCAGTCAGGCCTGCAGCTATAAATAACATGTAACAGTACACACACACACACACACACACACACACACACACACACACACACACACACACACACACACACACACACACAGCATAGTATTGACAGTGCTTTAATTTAAATTTAGAAAGTTCTTTAAACTAAAAACATGTTTTCTTTTGGTTTTGTTGTTTAAGAAAACGATCAAAACTCCACTTCACTGACGTTAAATAAGTGGAACATTAAAACAACATGAATAATTTGAGAACAGAGAGAACAAACAACAAAAAAAATCACTGGAGTAATCTAAATAATATAATAATAATAATAATAATAATTAAACGGCTCTAACAGATGTTATTTTAAACTCAGCCGTTACATGTCCTCTGTGACCGATGTGTTATTGACTTCAGTTAAAACTTGAGTTAAAACTGACACTTGTTGTTCTAAAGTGATAAAACTCTTAATATAAATAACGTGCGACACACTCCGATGTGCGGTACCTGGGGTTGAACGGGTTGTCGCCGTTGTCCATGTCTCAGGATGATGTTGTCGGTCGGTCGGTCAGAGACAGAAAAGTCAGAGTTGTTCTTCAGAGACAAACTGTCAGCTGTCCTCTTCCATCTGTGGCTGGACGTCAGAGGTCAAACGACTCAGAGGGAAAAACAAAACAGGATAAAATGTCTTTTAATCTGAAACATGTTCCGTCAGTTTAATTTACATGCATTCATATCCAGTAAATATAAATACACATTCATTTTTATTTATTTAACCTTCAAATCAAACAATAAAATGATAAATTAAAAAAAGGAGGTATGAACAGTGTTCCCTCCTAGGACGTCCTGAAGAACCAGCACATCCTCTAAACGATCCTTAGAAACTCCTGGAGAACCAGTGGAACCTCCTGCATCAATAAAACTGTCTAGAACCTTCTCAATGACTTTCAGGACCCATAAGAACCTTAGAAAGTCTTCAATGACAGGAACAACATCCACAACTACCAAACCGTTATTCCATGTGTAGAATGTCCTCTCAGAACCCTCTAGAACAATATACAGGACATGTAAATCATCCTAAATGATCCTTCGAACCTTGTTAATAACCACTAGAGCCTCTTTTTATAGAACCCCTAGAACCACCTATAGGACATCTAAAACATCCTAAACACTCTTCACTGACTGAAACCTACAACCTCTAGACCGATCTAAAGGATCTCAAGTATCCCAGGAACCTCCTAAAGAACATTCTAAGAACTGGAACATTCTTTATTTCAACCAAAACCTGTAGAACTGCTTCAGTGACAATTTCAACTTGTTAAATAACCAAAATAACAATCTAAAAGACCCATAGAACGTTCCCTTATCAATCCATAGAACCTCTTCACTGACCATTTAAACCTTTTAAACAAGATCTAGAACAAACTAAACTGAGGGGCTTTGTTAACATTTAGATTAGTCACTTAATCTTCCTTAGAACCTCCTTAGAATCTAAAACCTACAACCATCTGTAGAACCATTTTGTATGTGTAGAACCTCTTAGAACCCCTAGAACAACCTATAGGACCTCTATAACATCCTAAACAACCCTGAGAACCTATTCAAGGACAACTAGAACCTTTTTAACAACAACTAGAACCTAAACTCACCTGTAGAACTTTTTCACTGACCATTTCAACCTTTTAAACAAGTTCTCAAATCTAAAACCTACAACCTTCTGTAGAACCATTTTGTATGTGTAGAACCTCTTAGAACCACCCAGAACAAATTAAAACATCCTCAACAATCCTTAGAACCTCTCTAATAACCACTAGAACCTTTATATCAACTAATAAAACCGACAACCTTCTGTAGAACCTTTTTGTTGATAATTTAAACCTCTTAAACATCTTGTTGAACAACCTATAGAACCATGAGAATGTCCCAAAGAACCACCAGAACATCCTAAAGAACCACTAAAACATCCTATAGAACCTCAAGAATGTCCCAAAGAACCACCAGAACCTTCTCTATGTTACTATAAAGTGTTGTGATGTTTCAGAGCTTCAGTCTGACGTTGACATAGAACAAATAGAACCGTTGTAGAAACGTCGACACCCTGCGGTGACATCAGAGCTCGAATGAGGAGAACGTGTTTGTGTCATAAATGAAGAGGGTTTTCAGCAGGTGATGGTCGCCCTCTGGTGGACAGAGTCAGTCAGATACTGATCAGTGTGTTTCAGGACCAGCGAGTCCTTCAACGTGTCACACATTGTTTTATAAACTGTCAGAACTTTAAATTGCTGATTGAAATCTGTTATTTGAGTTGAGGGAGTCGACGACTGACAGGAAGTGAGTTTTCACACCCGACTATTTGAACCTTGACTCATTAGTATCGATGGAAAATCATTAATGAACAAACATAGAAACGTTTCACAGCTTTTGATACGAGAACGATGTCACAACGTCACACTGTGAATATTCACATTACACACCACTTTTCTGTTCTTTGTCAGCTGATTCATCAGACTGTGACTGTTTTTACTGACTCATAATAAAACTTGTTGACACAATAAATGTTTATTATGGCAGTTTTTACTTTATAAGAAATGTTTATAGAGTTAAAAGTCTGGTTTTAATCTTTAACTGTGAACTTTTTTAAAGTTCAAGAAGACATAATTTTTGATTGAATGTTTATTATAAAATAAAAACCAGTAACAACGTTTCACTTTAGAAGCTTTAATCAGGAAATTAAAATAATACAAATGATTTATTAGTTCATTTATTCATAGATAGATTGTGATTGTGTCACAAGTTACATTAAATTATTATGAATATTATATTATTATTAATCATGATATTATATATAATAATCTAATCATTTCTGATATATCATAAATTATTCTATTATTAAATGTATTTATTTTATTAATTTATTCATACATAACACACTAAAGAAATAATAAAAATAATAAAACAATGATAATAAAATAATAATAAAATACAATATTGTTAATATTAGTTTTAATTTAAATAATAATAATAATAATACTTAATAGGAGATATTGGATTATTGATTACGTGTATGTTATATATTTTATTATAATTTATTATAAATAATATTAAATATCTTTTGTGGTATATTATACTTATATTTATTATATTATTTAAATGTTAATATTTCAAAAAAAATAACCCATGAATATCGTTTATTCTTTAAACTTATTGTTTTTAATAAATAAATAATAATGAACGATCCAAAATGGCGGAAATTTCCGAGCTTCTTCGGAACTCAGGTGAGTCACCGCCTTCCTCCCTTCCCTCCGGCGGGAAGGGAGTGGAAGGGGGAGGGGGCGGAGCCATGGTGACGGAGCACCGCCGGAAGCTGCCGCTCCATATTTGGAATCTAACCGAAAGAAGTGGCGGAGGCTCGCGGGGAGGGGGCGGGGCTCCGCTGTCAGGACCGAGGAGGAGCAGCCAGAAGGAGCAGTCTGTGTTAATGAGGAGGAGGTGAAGGAGTCAGAAAAGTCACGATAACTGAACCGAGGACGTGAAAAACTGCAGCTATCGCGGTGAGTTTGAATTTATTTGTCTCTTTTAAGATAAAACACGTAGTTTTAGTTGAGTTTTTAAAGGTTTTAGAGTAAAAAACGAGTCTCGGTCCGACAGGTGAGTCCGACCTGCGTCACAGTGACGGTTCAACGTTCACGTTAAATTCAACCGTTGACGCTTTAAACTGCTTCAACCGTCAAACTACGTTAAAATTAACCGATTTATCCACGTTTGTTGTAAATTAAGTCGTTTATTTGATGAACACAAGGTCAGAAAACATAATTTATTCTGTTGGAACTCAAAGAGCCAGTTTTGCCTGTTTTACAGGTTATTTCAGTTAAAGTTCGTAATTAACATCCGACATCTACAAAAAACAAAATTAATTTAATGTTTAAAACATCGTTTTATTTAATGGTGAAGCGATTCGCTAGCCAGCTAGTGGATTGGTCCAACACCTGCAAATTTTGAGTTTTTAAATTAATTTGAAAACATAATGTTGCTATTAGCTAATGCTAATGATGAGCTAGCTCAACTAAGCTAATGAGTTTATGATCAAATTCATCTAAATGGTGTAAAGTTAAAACAGCAACTTTCTATAAACGTCCAAAATATGTACGTAAGTTTTCTTCATATGAAAATACAAAACGTGAATGTTGTTGCTACTAGCTAAAGCTATAAACCAGGCTAGAAGTAACGTACGTTTTTCTAAGTAATACATTTAGTCATTTTTGTCAACAGCTAGCTAGCTAATTTTAACAATTGATTAAACTACCAAGAATTGCTGCTAATAGCTAGCGCTGAAACAAGAAGATGTTTACTTGCTAACATAAACGAGCTAATTATACAGTTGATTACAAACCGCTACAACTGCTCACTCTTCTATAAATATAGTAGCACTTAGCTAAGTTATTAGCTAGCTATTACTTTATCAACCTTTTAGCTGCTGCTACATCATTAACATTAGTTTTAGCTTATGTTTACTGACTCGTCCAGCATCAGATTTCATTCTAGTGTTGGAGAGCAACGTTACTGTTACTACTAAAGTTAGCATGCTAACCAGCTAGCAGCCACTTTCCTGTAAATATAATAGTAGCACTTAAGTTAATAGCTAGCCAGTTAATTTATTGCTCTTGGCTGTTATGCAAATCATACTTTTTAGCTGCTGCTACATCGCTAACATTAGCAGTAGCTACTGTTAATTTACTCATACAGCGTCAGATTTAATTTCTTTACTCGGTTAGCGTTGTTGCTAGTGTTGGCGAGCTGAGCTAAAGTGAAGCACGCTAACCAGCTAGTTTTAACTTAAACTGGTAACTTTCCTGTAAATACAGTAGCATTAAAATCGCTAGCTATTTTTTTTAACCTTTTAGCTGCTGCTACATTCCTAACATTAGCATTAGCTACTGTTTACTTACTCATCTGGTGTCAGATTTAATTTCTTTACTTGGTTAGCACTGTTTCTAGTGTTGGAGAGCTAAGCTAATGTTAGCATGCTATCCAGCTAGCTTGCTTCAACTGTTTTAGCTAATGTAGCTACTGGACGTGAAGGATAAATTAATGAAACCTGGCTGCTGTTATCGGTTTCATAGTGACAGTGTCGGTGTTTAACAGATTAAATTCATCGGAAAAAGACAAAAATACGTGAATAAACTTTTCAAAATAAAGTTGAGTTTAGTGTCGTCGTCCAACAGCAGCTCAGTGAAACTCAGAGTCTCGTGTTGATGAATCAGCTCTGATTGGATCAAATTGAATCCTCGTGGTCTTTAACCTGATTACTGAGGCTGTAAACAGGAAGTGACATCACAGGTTTTTGTTTTTTTAAGGTCGTCTGAGTTTTGAACAGTTTGTTGTTGAAATGTTGGGACTCAGACAAACAAAGATGGCCGCGGCGTCTGAGTGTGAAATGTTGTGGTGAAGCAGCAGAGATGGAAAATATTTAAAGTTTCACTCAAACTGGTTAACCATTAAAATGTCGGAATTAATCAATGAGAAATCAATCGTTGAGTTGATTGATCAGTTTGTAAACAACAACAAAAACTGTCACTGTTTAGTTTTATCGTCTAAATAAACAAACAAATAAACAAGATGAATCAGCTGCTTTTAGTTTGACTTCATAAAAGTTATTGATCATTGACCAGTTTGTCTCATCAGGTCAAAGGTCAGTGAGCCGTTCATTAGCGTTGGTGCGCTAACTGTTCACACATCAGAGCTGAAGCTTGTTATGTAATTTAATAAAGACTTTATTGATTATTTATAAACAAACAACAACTTCATTGAAACATTTTAAGTCAAACAGGAAGTTGTAAACGTCCATGTGATCAACAAACTTCATAAAACCTGTTTGTTCAGTGAACAACCTGTTTGTTTACGAGTCGGAAACATTGAAATCATCTTCAGGAAGTTTAACAACAAATATCAGCGAAACGGAAACTAAAAGATTTAATTCTATTTTTAATCAAACGTCAGCTGATCGGTGGAGGTGTGTCGTTGGACTCGTGGTGGTGTGTGTGTGTGTGTGGGTGTGTGTGAGAGAGCGAGAGAGAACAGGACGTGTGTGTTTTACAGGGTGTGTCACCCTCAGGTTACTGAAAGTCAAATAGGGCGTTTCACAATAGACCTGTGTGTGTGTGTGTGTGTGTGTGTGTGTGTCCGTGTGTGTGTGTGTGTGTGTGTGTGTGTGTCTCTGTCTGTGTGTGTGTGTCTGTGTCCGTGTGTGTGTGTGTGTGTGTGTGTGTGTGTGTGTCTGTCTGTCTGTGTGTGTGTGTGTGTGTGTGTGTGTGTGTGTGTGTGTGTGTGTGTGTGTGTCTGTCTCTGTGTGTGTGTGTCTGTCTGTGTGTGTGTGTGTGTGTGTGTGTGTGTGTGTCCGTGTCTGTGTGTGTGTGTGTGTGTGTGTGTGTGTGTGTGTGTGTGTGTGTGTGTGTGTGTGTGTGTGTGTGTGTGTCTGTGTGTGTGTGTGTGTGTGTCTGTGTGTGTGTGTGTGTGTGTGTGTGTGTGTGTGTCTGTGTGTGTGTGTGTGTGTCTGTGTGTGTGTGTGTGTGTGTGTGTGTGTGTGTGTGTGTGTGTGTGTGTGTGTGTCCGTGTGTGTGTGTGTGTCCGTGTCTGTGTGTGTGTGTGTGTGTGTGTGTGTGTGTGTGTGTGTGTGTGTGTGTGTGTGTGTGTGTGTGTGTGTGTGTGTGTGTGTGTGTCTGTGTGTGTGTGTGTGTGTGTGTGTGTGTGTGTGTGTGTGTGTGTGTGTGTGTGTGTGTGTGTGTGTGTGTGTGTGTGTGTGTGTGTGTGTGTGTGTGTGTGTGTGCCTGACACTTGAGTGAGACTCTTCTCTGACCTGTGTCATGAGTTTTGTGAAGATAAAGTGAAACGTTGTTAGTTTGTCTCAGTTTAAACGTTGAGTCGGTTCTAGAATCTGAGGAGATTCTGTGATAAAACAACATTAAAAACGTTTCAGACGTCAAACCGTGTGAATTTATCAACAAGAGAAAGACGTCACCTGAGTCACGCCTCTTCTGGTCGACACTCTGGGTCGTTAGACACTGAAAACCAGTTTTTACTTTTGTTATGATTGTTATACCACAATATTGTTTAAATCGCCTTAAAAAACTTGTTGCAACAGGAAAGTTTCAGTGGGACATTTATCTCTGCTGCACCACTGTAACAGAGCAGCCGTGTTAGTTAGAGGAGGCGTCGACGTGAAAATGGACAGAAAGGTCCCAAACTGGAGCCGTTGAGGTTCAACATGACGACACTGAAAGACGTTTGCACCGAAAAAATCTCACGCTAACCTTGTTGCTGCACCATCTTAGCCGAGGGTTGCTAACCGTTGCTAACCGTTGCTAACCGCTAAGGCCGACTCTGTCCCTCCTATGCTCAGCCGCTGTAGCTCCACACTACAAACCAACCAGTCTGGTAGGTGACGTCACGTCACAGTTTCTTCCCGGCTGAAGAGAGAACGAGGAGCAGGTGATAAAACTGACCAGGTCACATGTTTTCCTAGGTTAGCGTAGCTGCTGTTAAGCTAACGTTAGCTGACGTAAACGTAGCCAGACCAGTGTTGTAGTCGCTACCTGGTCTCACACTAAACCTAACCTGTCACTAAACAGACTCTCTCCATGTCAAACATGATCTTTAACATTATCCCTGAAGATAAACCGTCAGATAATCAGCACTAATAAGAAAATACAACCACACATCTCCATCAGCTCGTGGAACAATACATTTAAAGACACTGATTGGAAAAGGTTTTGGTCTCTAAGAAAGAAATTCATAATCACCAATAAAATAATCGAAATAGTCTCCGTCAAGATTGTGTAACCGTTGCTCCACTAATGATGAAATCTCTAAACACAACCACAGTATTTCCCCTAAATGGACCTTTTAGCCTCGTTTCCACCGAGAATGTCCTGCAACAATATGGGACAGGAACTTTTTGGGGAAGTTTCTCCTTTGCTGCCCTTTGTGTCTCCACCGAGACCGTCCACTTGTATAATATAGATCAGTCCACTTGTTGTTCGTTTTTCTCTTCAACTTTATCTTTTAATTTTTAACTTCCTGCTGGGTTTTAAAAGTGGAGCGTTTTGTTGAACGCGTCACATCCTGCTTTTGAGTTACTGATCCAACCTAAAGCCCCGAGACCTTTTCTGGCCTGAAAGAAGCCCCTACCCCTGGACAGGGACGTTCTTCAGCCCCTAAAAAGGTTCCTGGGTTTTGTCTCTGGGGAAATGTTCCTCTGCTGGAGATCAGGCCAGCGGCTGAGTTTGTAATATTCCCAATGTTCCTGCGGTGGAAACGGGGCCGTTGTCTCGACTTTGATTGGACTGGTTAGACTTTTCACACTTTGTCCAAAGAAAAGTCTCAAAGAACTTTAGTTTAACTTTAAAAGAACTACCTCTAAAAATGTTTTATGTTCACAAAAGTTAATTTATGAAAAAAAAACCACCTTTTCTTATCTTTCGTCAGAGGATTCAGAGGCGGTCTGACTAGTTCAACTCAGACCTGATGCTGTGCTGTGGTTTTAACCTGTAACGTCTGTCACCTGGTCACTGACTGATGATCTACATGTATTGAACGTTTTCCACTAAAGGAGACAGAGAGCATCATGGGAAATGTCACCTGAGTTCATTTGAATCTTGTGACTTTAATTTAATAAAAATGTGAAGCAGCTTCAGTTTTTATCAAATCAACTGTTTAAACGTTAAAATGTTGTTGTTTTTTTTTTTCCAGCTTTGACCAATCATCTGCCTGCGTCGTGGTCGTCTCCATGGCAGCGTCCGACCTGATCCAGGACGCCGACGACATCCGTCCTCCCATCGAGGTCGACGTGACCACGACCGTCACGTCCTCGCCCACTCACCCTCCACGCGTCGCCAACGGCAACCCCGGCCGCCACGTGTCACCCTCGCCCCCCGCCGACGCCCACGACGGCCGCGGCGAACCAGACCTCTGCGGCGGGAAACTGAGCGGCCTGTTGCAGCAGAACCAGCTAATCCAGTCGCTAAGCAACAAGCTGCGGCGCCACTGCGACTACGTGAAGATCAGCGTCCCTGAGGAGCGCGCCAACCGCCTCCCCGCCGAGTGGTGGAAGACGGGCGTGGCCTTCCTCTACGCCGTCTTCAACCTGGTCTTCACCACCGTCGTCATCACCATCGTACACGAACGCGTCCCCGACAAGTCGCTCAACCCGCCGCTGCCCGACAAGTTCTTCGACTACGTGGACCGAGCGTCCTGGGCCTTCACCGTCACCGAGGTCAACGGCCTCATCCTGGTCGGACTCTGGTTCGTCCAGTGGATCTTCCTCAAACACAAGTACTGACGACACAACAACACAATGATGCAACGATACAACTACACGACAATTGTTTGTAAACGGTTTCTATGGAGATGATGTTTACAAGAGAAGCAAAGCAGACTTGATGGTTAAAGATGAAACTGTTTGTCAACTTGACTGTTTAAAAGCCTGAAGTGTGACAAGTAAAACTCGTTTGTTTTTCAGAGCGATCATCGGCCGTCGTTGTTTCTTCCTCATCGGGACTCTCTACATGTATCGCTGCATCACCATGTACATCACCACGCTGCCGGTGCCGGGGAAACACATGGTCTGTGCCCCCAAGGTACGTCAGCACCTGTCATTAACGACTGGAAACAGGTGACCTGTGTTGTTTACATGTCGTTAATCTGTCGGTTACCTGTTGTTTACATCTTCAGTGAACACCTTGTTTGTTTGTTTGCAGCTGTACAACGACTCGACGGGTAAAATCTGGAGGATCCTGCGGCTGCTGTCAGGAGGAGGTGAAGCTTTACAAAGTTTTAAAACTGTTACATAGTTTCAACCAATGAGCTAAAGTCTAGTAGAGTCTGGAATCAAACTTTTACAAAATCACATTAAAGATGTTTTCACCATCAGTCATTTTTTTTTGTGACGTTGATATATTTTGAGATAAGACATTGAGAGTTCTTGTAAATATTTACCAGAAAAAACCCAGTTAGTTTATTAAATGAAGTCGATAGTTGATTGTAATAAAATAAAAGTTGTTTTACTTTGACGTCAGGTTTGTCTCTGACCGGTTCTCACATCATGTGTGGAGACTTCCTGTACAGCGGTCACACGGTCATGTTGACGCTGTCGTACCTGTTCATCACAGAGTGTGAGTCCGAACACACACGTATATAAAACCACTGAGTGAACCCGTGTTGAAGGCGTGTTGATAACGTGTTGGTGACGTGTGCTCACAGACTCCCCCCGCTGGATGTGGTGGTACCGCTGGATATGTTGGCTGCTCAGCGCGACGGGCGTCGTCTGCATCCTCGTCGCTCACGAACATTACAGCATCGACGTGTTGATCGGATACATCGCCACCACCAGGACGTTCTGGTGGTACCACACCATGGCCAACACACACGTATGTACACGCACAAACACACGTCACGCGCTCTCACCGCCGTCCTCCTCCTCACGACGCTGATGTCACTTCCTGTTTCAGGCGCTGCGTCAGGCTCCCAACAACTTCCTGTCGAGGACGTGGTGGAACCCGATCTTCAACTTCCTGGAGAAAAACGTCCAGACGACGGTTCCCGTGGTTTTTGCGTGGCCGGTGACGGTGCCGTCGTCATGCCGACAGAGATACAGAATAGTGGAGGGGGGGAGGGACGAGTGAGAGGGCGGAGTCAGAGGAGGGGGGAGGAGCTAAATGACCATGAGCTGAAACATTTCCACCGAGGAAGAGGAGGAAGTGTTGTCACGTTTACATCGTCGTCTCATCATGTGACAGTGGAACCATGAAGGACAACAAGTGATCTGACCGTCCACAGGTGAAGTTAGCATCAAGCCAAAGCTAATGTTAACCTTAAGCTAACGTCACAAGTCGGTACAAAACTAGGTTTACGTCACTGCCAAATGCTAATCACTTATTAGCCTCCAGCTAAAAACATCTGAAAAAATCTCAGGACCAAAGCTAAAAACTGCTTCACTGCAGCTAGCCACATGCTAGCTCTTTAGCCACATGCTAGCTCCTCAGCTATCTGCTAGCAGCTTAGCCACATATGACTTACACCAAGTTTAAAAAGAAGCTAGATGAAACATAAAACTGACGTCAGTTGGATCATTTTTTTCCATCTGACAGTAGAAGCTTGTGTAGTTAGCTGTATGCTAGCACGTTATGCTAAACGCTTGTTTCAGATGGCTAAAGACCGAAGCTTTATTACAGCTAGCCACATGCTAGCTCCTTAACCAAACAACTTTGTGATTGGTGGTTAAGGAGCTAGTTAACACTTTTAAAGTCTCTAGCTGACACTCTGTAACCCAAAGCTAACATCTGCTGGTTCATGTTAGCTTGACGGTGTCTTGTGTAATTAGCTACATGCTAGCACTTTATGCTAAAGGACAAATAGCTATTTCAGGATCAAAACTAAACTGCCCGTAAATTAGAGCAGAGCTAACGTCATCATGTCATTGTGACGATAAAAGCATGCGTCAATTAATTTGTTGCCTTTAGCCGCATGCTAACGCGCCAATCTGACACATTCTGAGTTAACGATGCCAAAACAATTATAAAAATTATAGCTGACACTTTAACAGTTTAGTCTTTAGGTAGCTCGTTTCTGGACCAGACTAGCCAGTGTTAGCATTGCGATGCTAGTGTCTTATGCTATAAAACTGTTATGAGGTTACCGCATGCTAACTAACACTAGCGTCGTTAGCTTCTGATGCTAAACTACGAAATAAAATGTTAAAATGACTTGAAACTAAATGAGTTGAATGACTGAGATTATTGTTGTTTGTGAGTTAGCCACAAGCTAGCCACGTAACATTCCCAGCTAACTGCTGATGAGTATTGTTTATGTCTTTTTGTACGTGATTATTGTTGTTTAAGTTATATTTTCACTTTAAAATGTTTAAGGTATTTTTTTTTTATTTTACTGTAAAATGAATTAATGAAACAAAAACCTGCTGCTGAAGTCGGTTAATGAAGATTCACGTTGTTTTTATTAAACTGTCACATCTGTCCACGTTTCCTTTCACAATAAAACAACGATTTCAGTCCAAAGCTGAAACTCAGCGCTTTTATTTTGAAAGCTCAACTACATGTTGCTGCAGAACAGCTACTTTTATTGTGGAACCTTCAAAATAAAAGTCTGTAACAACATTCAACTTTGTATTGTTTTATTTTTGATTATGATGGTGTCGTTGGTCACGTGATGTCAGCTACGGAGGCCAAAAGGTGACATTATAAAAAAATAAAATACATAAATAAAAAAATAAATAACGTATGAAATATATATTTTAAAAATAAAATAAGGAAATAAAGTACAAACAATTGTTATAGATAATTTAGTTATTTAATAAATCATTTATGTTTCTTCTTTGTCCTCAGAAAACTGGAAAAACTAAATAATAAAACTTCAGCTGATTTAAAAGCAACTTTTTCTTCTTTTAATAAAAGAAAAAAGTTCAGCTCAGACTGAACACGTCTCTGACCTTTGACCCCATTTTAAACTTCTTTTTCTATTAAATTTAAAATAATTTAATTTTACTCGCGTCTGTTTATTACAAATAAAAATGTAAAAATCATCTTGGATTTAATTATTTTAAACCAAATCAAATAAAAAGAATAAATTATTTAAATTTCATTTATCTATTAATTATTGAACCTAGTATTTCTTGTTTTATTTTTAAATTTTATTTCACTGATTTATTTTCCACGTTTATTAATTTATTTCAAATTAAACCGTATTTATGTTTTTATATAAATAAATATTAATCTGTTCCGTCCGTGTTTCCGGTCGGACTCGTTTAGCGGTCGGACCGGAAGTGTCGCGTGAATTTTTTCCCAGCGGTTTGTCTCGGTACCAACGGAGATGAACGTCAACACGGTCCAGACCGGCGACCCGACGCGTGAGGTCTTGAGCGGGTCCGGAACCGGAACCATGTCTAAGACCGAGTTCCTGAGAACCCTGGTGGTCGAGCGGCTGAACGCGGCGGCGCAGGAGATCCTGGCCGCGGTGGAGCGCACGGTGGCCGGGTACGAGGAGGAGGCGGCGGCGCTCCGCGTGGAGATCGACCGGCAGCGGAGCGAGCTGGAGGAGCTGCGGCCGGAGGTGAAGCTGGAGGCGGGTGGGTGAAGACGAAGACATCCTTAAACCGTAAATTAACGGGTCACGGACCGACACGATAACGGAACCGTTGGTAACCGGCTGGTGTTTAAACCCACGAGTTTATAATATATTGAGTTTATAATATATAACATATTATTAACAGAAACGTTGAGTTTTATCAGAACATTTACATACTTAGATGATAAATAGAAACTGAAGCCTCATCACAAACAACACTGATGAACTTAAAGACACAAACACAAAAGCAAGAAGATAAAATAAAACACCTCAGGCACCAACACAGACATATAGATAAAAATAAAACAAAACTATATGAATACATGTACACATATACGTGTGTAATAATCTGTGTAAACTGTAACTGTTGTATCTGTTATTGAAATTACACATGATAATGAAATATTAATTATTGTTATAATTATTATTCCACATGGTTCAGAAGGATAGATTATTACTACAAGGTCCTGAGAGCAGATTATGAGTAAATTATTAAATTATTACACAAGGTTATGAGTAGTCCAGCAGGTCTATAAATACAGTGATTATAATAAATATAAATGAACCTATAAGAATAGAAGAAAACATATGTGTGTGTTAAACACATTAATATATTGTTATATTGAGTAATTGTACATGGTTGTGTAGAGTCCAGCTGGGTTGTGGTTCTGTTGGTCAGACTGCTCCTTCAGTCTCTGTTTTCCTGTTCAGTCTGGGAGGTGTTGAGCTGCAGGTTGTTACACCAGACAACACAGTTCCTCCTCCTCCTCCTCCTCCTCCTCCTCCTCCTCCTCCTCCTCCTCGTCTCTGATACACCCCGGTGTTGTAGCAGAAGTCGGTGGTGTACAGAGTGAGGGGGGAGCACCGATGTTGACACTGATGGTGTCAGACATGACGGTCTGTTGCTGAGGTAGCTGGAGATCCAAGCCACCAGGCAGCGGTCCGCTCACATCCTGGTTAGTTTCTCCTGGAGTCGAGGGGTGGATGTGTTAAAGACACTGGGAAGGTCGGGGAAGAGAATCCTGACGGTGTCTCTTCCCTTGTCCAGATGTGAGTGGGCTCGGTGTAGGAGGTGGAGAGTTAACGAGGGTCGTTACTTTTGTAAATCGCTTTTTTTTCTTGTTTTTGGACCTCAGGGACTCCGTACATTGTTTACAATTTAACAGGTTGTTATTTATTTAACACGTACAGAATTTAATATTTGAATATTTTCTGATCCAGATGTGACTCCCATCTGTATACTGCCTCAGGGGGAGCCATCTTCATCATCTTCATCATCTTCATCAGGAGGAGGAGGGGAACTCTTCCTCAAACATGAGCCGAGTACGTCTCCACATCCACGACCACCAGAAACTAACATCAATTTATAAAAACTACTAAAATAATCAATATTCATGTTGATGTCTTCACCTGGTCATGTGACAGTGGAACCACGAAGGACAAGTGATTTGATTTGTCCTCAGTTGAAATTACCATTAAGCTGAAGCTAATGTTAGTCTTAAGCTAACGTCATGAGTCGTTAGAAAATTAGTTTCACGTCACTGCCAGATGCTAATCGCTAGTTAGCCTCCAGCTAAAAACACCCAAAGAACTTCAGGACCAAAGCTGCTTCACTGTAGCTAACCACATGCTAGCTCCTTAGCCATATGCTAACTCCTTAGCCACACACTAGCTTTAGTCAAATGCTAGCAACTTACACCCAGTTTAAACGGAGCTAGCTAACTGTAATAAAATGTCTCCAGACGTGGACGAGAGCATGGACATGGGTCTGGTTTACTTCACTGCCGAGGTCGAGCAGGAGGAAGCAGCATCGGCGGCGCCGCCGCTTCAGGACGAAGAGCGAACGGTTCACGACGACTCGACGTCGAGGTTAGAAACCGTACAACTGTCGATGCCGAGCGCCACGTGGACGGTCGACATGTTTCTTATCGTCGTGTTTAAAACAGGGCGACGCAGACTTCAGAGCAGCACGTTGACCTGAAGATCTGCATCCTGGAGGATTCTGGGATTGAAGTTCTGCCCAGCAACAGTAAGTTCACGTGTTGGTCATTGTTAGTAGCATCTGTCCGGTGCCAGACGAGCGCTGACGTCGTCTCCAGTATTCAGGACTCTACCGGTCCAGGAGCTGCGGTGTCTGCGCGACCTCAGGGAGGATGATTTCCTGGACCTGTTGAGCTCCACCTTCCCTGAGCTGGCGAGCGGGAAGCGGTTCGACCTCCTCACAACCGACGAGAGCGGGAAGCTGCTGCCGCTGAAGCTGGCGACGCTGATGCCCGAGGAGATCCACCGCAGCGTCCGGACGTCGGGGACGAGCGCCCTCTACATTCGACTGGAGGTACTGCAGCTGTGACACGTCGCGAATGGTTTGACCTCAACTCCGTGACCTTTGACCTCTGTCCTTCTACCAGACACAGGAGGATCCACCACAGACTGAAGCTGCTGATCCTCCAACCAGTTTGGATCCGACGCAGCTGAACGACGGGTACGTCAACGAATAAGCTGCTAACAACTATTAGACAGATGCTAACTAGTTGTTAGCAGCTAGCTGATATCAGTGTGAATCAACGAGTCTCTAACCTCCGTCCTCCATGGTCCTGTTTCCCAGAGTTCAGTCTAACTGGAAGAAACATGGCAGACGTCGGAAAAGGGAGATTCCGAACTATGTCGAATTCCGGATCCAAATCCTGGACTCACAGGTCAACGTGCTGTCACCCAAAGGTAAATAAAAACAAACGGTATCAGTCGACGCTAACGTTACACAACGTTAAACGCAGAATAAAGTGAAACTAATGAGTGGAATGAGATCATAACATCTGGATTGTTAGCTAGCTAATGTAAGATATGTGTGCTAGCATAGCAGTTTTTTGCTAGCTAGCTACAGCAGGGTATTTCAGGGTGAGCTAATGCAAGGCTCATATGCTAACTTGCTAATGTAATGTGGTTAACTAACTCAAGATTTATCTGGAAGCTGGTTATTTCAAGACAAATATATTGAGCACTGTTTTCCGTGTTAGCTAGCTTATTAGCATCTCGCTAATTAACCTGCATTAGTTAGCTACTTAGCTAAAGCAGAAGAAGAAGAAGTGTGTTAGCTAAATAATAAAATAAATATAATGTTAGTAATTTAGCTAGCTATGTTAAAACATCAAAAAGCTAATTAGCTTTTAGTTTGCTAGTTAATCTACGGGAAAAGATGTTAGCTCGTTGTCGTCTCCGTGTGACCAGTGTTTAAAGAGAGCCAGATCCACGAGCTGCAGTGTCCTTGTGGTCTACAAGAGTCCCAGTTCCTGGACCTGCTCAGGTCCACGTTCCCTCAGCTCCAGGACAGGAAACCCTTTGACCTGTTCACCTCCAGCAGATGCAACCTCCACCCGCTGAGCGTCAAGACGCTAACGCCAGAGGAGATTCAGAAATCCATGAGGGAAAACTGCGAGTATTCGATCCTGCACATCCGACTGAAGGTCTGATGCGTCTTTAGGACGTTCACAGTTACGAGAGTTAGGAGGTTCTTAGTGGTAAATCAGAAGCTTCTCAGCGTTCAAAGTGTTGTTTGATAACCTTTAGTGACCATTGAGGAGAATCTGCTGATAGTTGTGGGTTGTACCAGAGAGAAGGTTCTGTAGGGGGTTACATGAATCCTTTAGGAGGTTGTTGTGGTCAGTGAGGAGCTCGTTGGGGTTGTAAAGTTCAATCAAAGGGTTTTACATGTAGTTGTATAAGTCTCTAATAAGGACGTAGAGGTTCTCTAGGAGGTCCAGGAGGTTTTAGGGGGTTGTGTTTGTCATTTAGGAGGTTCTCTGGGGTTTTTAGGTTGTTGCTGCAGGTTTTAGTCTGAAGCTCCAGGTTATTCTGAAGAAACTTCACCAGCCTCTGGTCGTGTCTTTTAATGTTTAAACTCTTTCTCTTTCGGTCTGTGGAGGATCCGATCAAAGGTGAAGATCTACCAGCACCTGAAAATCTTCCGTTCAGTCCCGATCGGACCGAACCGGACTCCAGGTAAAAAGCAGAACCAGGTTTTCTACAGATGTTGATGACCAGCTGCTGATGTCTGATGTTTCTGTTTCCCAGAGTTCAGTCTGACAGGAAGAGGCCCCGTAGATCTCCTAGCAGCGTCATAAAGAACCACATAGATTTCAAGATCCGGATCCTGGAGGACCCGCGGATCGTCCTGCTCTCGAACAGCGGTCGGTTTCAACATCGTGACGTTAGAGGCTGGAAGACGTCGCAATGACTAACTAGTGGAACATGATCGTTTTCTGTCTTTTTCCTCCAGTGTTCGACAAATACCAGAGGTATCAGCTGCAGTGTCCTCGTGGTCTACAGGAGTCCCAGTTCCTGGACCTGCTCCGGTCCACGTTCCCTCAGCTCCAGGACGGGAAACCCTTCGACCTGTTCACCTCCAGGAAGAGGAAGCTGCTGCCACTGAGGTTGAACCCGCTGACGCCTGAAGGGATCAAGAAGAAGATGGGGTTAACACAGAACTTCACTGTCTACATCCAGCTGAAGGTCGACTGGTTCCTCTTTACGTCCTAAACTTTAAAAAGTCTTTTAAAATTAATATCACATTGTCTGAATCTGTTCCAGGTCCGAGACGGAGAGGAGCTTCAGATGAAAGATTCTCCGTCAGATTCGATCAGACGTCAGCGGAGGTAACTAACGATTATTATGATAATTCATCTGATGAAACGTGTTTTATTTAAGAAACAAAACTGTTTTTAAATAAAAATCTAGTCTCAGGTCTTTAGAGACAGTTTAGTCAGAAACATATGTCGTCTGTTTTACTCCTCCGGAGTGACCCCGAGGCGTTCCCAGCCTCGAGACATAGTCTCTCCAGCGCGTCCTGGGTCTCCTCCGGGGCCTCCTTCCAGATGTGACTGCCCAGAACCCTCTTCCTCTGGAGGCATCCAGGGAGCATCCTAATTAGATGCCCTAGCTACCTCAATTGCCCTCTCTTGACATGGAGGAGCAGTGGCTATTCCCCGAGTCTGAACTTCTCACCCTATCTCTAAGTCTGAGCCCGGCCACCCTGCAGCGTCCACATCACTGCAGACGCCGCCCAAATCCGTCTGTCCATCTCCTGCTCCAAATTTCCATCACTTGTGAACAAGACCCCGAGAAACTTGAACTTCCACTCCACTCCACTTCTCCACAATGGCCTCGGACTTGGAGGTGCTGATCCTCATCCCGGCCGTTTCACACTCGGTTGTGAACCGCCCCAGTGCTGAAGGTCGGTGCTCGATGAAACCAACAGAACCACGTCATCAGCAAAAAGCAGAGACGTGATTCTGAGGCCACTGCACACGACACCCTCTGCCTGCCTAGAAATCCTGTCCATAAAAATTATGAACAGGACCGGTGACAAAGTTCAGCTCTGGTGAAACCCAAAACCCACTAGGAACGAGTCTGACTTACTACCGGCAATACAGACCAAACTCTGACTCCAACAGTACAGAGACCCCATACTCCCGGAAGGGACTCCCCTTCCGCGACGACCGTAAGCCTTCTGCAGATCTACAAAGCAAATGTGGACAGGTTGGGCAAACTCCCATGCACCCTCCTCAGGGTTAGAACTGGTCGGACTCTCCTCTCTAGTACCCTGACGTAGACTTTCCCAGGGAGGCTGAGGAGTGTGATTCCTCTGTGGTCCGTCTTTTTAAATATGGGAACCACCAGTCCAGTCTGCTATTCCTGTGGCACCGTCCCTGTTGTACTTGCAGTGCTGCAGAGACATGTCACCCAAGACAGCTCTACGACATCCAGAGCTTTAAAGTACTCAGGCAGATCTCATCCACCTCTGGGACGCTGCCGCTGTGGAGTTGTTTACTTGCCTCAGTGTCCTCAGCCCCTGTGATGGGAGAATCCACCTCTGGGACCGACTCTGGTTCCTCCTCAGAATTCATATTGGTGGCATCGAGGAGATCCTCAGGTTTTCTTTCCACTGAGCGACTACAATCTCAGTAAGGCTCAAGCCAAACAGGTCCTGTAGGACTCCTAGGACTGATGGTGTTCCTCACTGCCGGTGTCCACCAAGCAGTTCGGGGATTGCCACCATGACCGGCACCAGCCGCCTTACGACCGCAGCTCCGTACCGCTGCTTCAGCAATGGCCCCACAGATCATAGACTATTCAGACTTCATGTCCCCTGCAGCCCTCAGGATGCAGTTGAAGCTCTCCCGGTGGTAGGAGGTAAAGACCAGTCTGACGGAGTCCTCCACCAGCCTTTCCCAACAAATCCTCACTGTCTGTTTGCGTCTGCCAGGTCTGGCCGGCATCCTCCCCTGCTACCTGATCCAACTTACCACCACATGGTGATCAATTGACAGCTCAGCTTGTCCTGGTGCCATGTGCACTCATAGACACCCCATTGTTTGAACATGGTGTTATGACCAAACTGCAACCAGCATAGAAGTCCAATAACTGAACCCACTTGAGATCGGGCAGGCGGTTCCTCTCAATCACGCCCCTCCAGGTCACGCTGTCATTGTCCATGAGAGTGTTGAGGTCCCTCAGCAGAACGATGGAGTCCCCAGTTGGGGCACTTTCCAGTGCCCTTGAGGAGTTTGGTTCCAGAACCAGAACTATGTGGAGGCGAGTATGACTATATGTAGCCGGTATCTCTCCACCTCCCACACAAGCTCTGGCTCCTTTCCTGCCAATGACGTGACATTCCATGTCCCTAGAGTCACTAAGGCCCCCGCCTTCAACTGCTGCCCAATCCACACGGCACCGTACCCCCATGGTTCCCCGACGGGTGGTGGATTTGGACGTATGACCCCTCTTCAGGCTTTTCCTGGCCATGACCTATGGGCGAAGGCCCGGCCACTGGGCGCTCGCCAAAGGGCCAAAGGGCCCCCTCCCCAGGCCTGGCACCAGGGTGGGGTACACATGCTCCTTGATCTTTTCTTCATCTGGGGTCTTGAATCACTCTTAGTCTGACTCTTTGCCTAGGACCACTTAGACCCCTAGACCCTAAGACCCCTAGACCCTACCAGGGGCTGAAGCCCCCAACAACACAGCTCCTACAGTCACGAGGGTCACGAGGGCATTTTGACGAATTTAAAACCAATTTAAAAAAACAAAGAAAAACAATGAAAGTAAATGGGGCAGTCAGCCAAACGGATCCAAACTGTCATTTTTTAACCACTAATAAAGCTCAAAATATCACTTCACTTCAGCAGTAGCATGAATAGGGTCCCTACACATAAACTGAAGTACTGATAACTTAGTAAGTGAACCCAGAGTTTATTAAAAACACTGTTTTACAAGACTTACCCAACATCTGGTTTATAACAACTGGTGATGAAGGTTGTTCCACATCAGCAGATTCATCAGTTTTAAATCGATTTTCATCCATTTCATTGATTAGTTGAATGAAACAATGAGTTGACACTTTGTCACAAGTCGTCCTCACGTTCTCGTTTTTTTCTTTTCACCAGTGACGACTTCCTGTCCAGCAGCTTGACGCCATCAAAGGAAAAAGTTGAAGAAGACGACTGTGAACGTTTAGAGCTGCTGGTCATCTCCAAGAGCGAGGAGGAGGAAGAGGAGCTGGAGGTGAAAGACGACCAGACGCAGAAGAAGAGCAGAGAGTCTGAGGAGACGCCGTGGCATTGTTACGACGACATCCCTTTGGTGTGTCAGATCTGCGGCGTCGCGCGTCACTCGCTGTCGCTTCTGACCCGTCACGTCTGGAGCCACGTGGGCAACGGCCAACACGTCTGCGGCGCCTGTGGCGAACTCTCAGAGTCGTTGGACGAGCTGAGGTCTCACCTGCAGCGTCACCAGAGGATCCACCGCTGCCACGTCTGCAGAAAGTTGTTTGTGACGGCGCGCGGCCTCGCGAAGCATCTCATTTACCAACACGATGCGAAACCGTACGAGTGCCAGTTCTGTCACAAACAGTTCACCACAAAGACAACCCGCAACAGACACGTGGCGACGCACAGCGACGGCGGCGCCTCTTCTGCACAAACTTTGAGGATCCAGAGTTTCTAGATTTTTCCTGTTGATCATGTTGTTGTTTTTTGATTTTATTTTATTGTTTTTTACTTTTTCCCTTCACATGTGGAATTAAACTAAATAAACAAATGTCGGAGTCGACACGTTGAAGTTTTTGTTGATTTTATATTTTTAGTAGAAACGTTTGTCACTTTCACTTTTCAACCTTTTTGTTTTTGTCGTTTTATCTTTTTTTTGGATCAGAGACTCATGTTAGCATGTTAGCATTTAGCATTGAAATGACGTCTATTTTACTAAAAGAGATTTAGTTTTATTTCTTTTTTTATTCAGATATTGGTTTTAGGATCTGGAGCTGGATTTTATTTTATTTTTTTAAAGTTGAGATGAAAAACACTTGTTTTGGACGTTGTTGTTGTTGTTCTGATGTTTGAATTAAAGAGTTTTATCAACTTTTGTGTTTCCCATTATACAAATATTTCAATAACAGATTGTTTATTATAAATAAATAGTTATAATTTTTAAGTTTTAATTCTGTTATAATTGTTATAAAGTAAATGTTTTCTTTTTTCTAAATGTATCAAAAATTGATCCTGGATTATAAATAATAATAAAAAAATAATAATATTAATAATAAAAAAAAACAATAATTAAATGAATCCAGGTTTGAAAAAATTAGAATATTTGTTTTGTTTTTGCAAAATCCAAAAAATTTGACAAAAAAGAAAAAACAAAAAAGACCAGTTTTTTGACAGAATGCGACAAAAAAAAATTGTCGAGGAAATTATCTTTTTCTTTGTAAAATTTGTCCAAAATTTTGTTTGTTTTTTCAATTTCTTTTAGAAATCAAAAAAAAAATTCTTACAAAAGTTGCACATTTTTTTGACAGAATGTGACAAAAAATGTCTAAAATATATTTATCAAATCAAACAAAAAGAAGAAAAATCGTGATTTTTTTGACAGAATGTGACAAAAAAAAAATCATTTATTTGTTGCGAAATTCAATAAAAACTTTTTGTGTTTTTCTCTTTTGCAAAATTGGGGAAAAAATGGGCGGAGCTTAATCATTTAAACTCTAAAAAAAGTTGAAACGTTGAAAATATTTCAGAATAAAAGTGTTTAAATATTCAAACAGTTTTATTTTGAAGTTTAATAGTTTAATAAAAACACTGTTTTATTTTGTTAACGCCACATTGAGCTGTTGTTTCCGGTCGGACTGTTTTTGTTGCTGCACACGAAGCGAACCTGCAGCGGTGAAGGAAAAAACTGCGCAACTTAATAATAATAATAATAATAATAATAATAATAATAATAATAATAATAATAATAAACAGAAGTTTTACTGGATGAAGACCAACGGACTCGGTGAAATGTCCAGGACCGAGATCCTCAGAGGAATCGGCGGCGGAGATCGTGGCCGTGATGGAGCGAACCGTGTCCGGGTACGAGGAGGAGCTCGACCGGCAGCTGGAGCTGCTGCTGCAGCCGCGAGTCAAACTAGAGAAAAGGTTCGAACCAAACCTCGTTTAAAAATCACCTGATTTAAAGTTCGTGATGTCACAGACACGCCCCCTTTGATCTGGACGATTTGATTTGACGTTGAAACAATGTTACAACGTTTCATTTATTATTCGGCTTCAATTAAAACACATTAGGTTTTAATGAATTGTCAAAATAAAACAAATTGTCGCCAAACTTAATGTAAAAACACACAATTTAAAGTTGATTCAGTCTTTGTTCAAATGATGTTTTAATCAATTAGTTTAATGTTTCTTCAATCGCTCGTGAGGTGATTTATAATTCAGCAAAAACATTCAAACAAAAATCTGGTTACATTTGATCATTTTACTTCATTTTTTATCAAAACAGAGATGAAGTGAAAACAAACTTTGGTTGAGTTTCAGTTTTCATCCAAATAATAGAAATAACACGTGTTTCTACTGTGACCAGTAAAAACTGACAAACTTTATTTGACTAAAGCTGCGACCACAGACTGTGACAGCGACGACGTGGTGGTTGTGAGTGAAGAAGAAGAAGAAGAAGAAGAAGATGAAGATGAAGATGAAGATGAAGATGAAGATGAAGAGCAACGTGAGGTTTGTCTTTTATGACCAGTTTTTATTTAATTTATTCATCATTTATATCCTTTAAAACACACTGAACAAACAAACAAACAAATAAACAACAACATTTTTGAGAAGAAAGTAACAACAATATAATGAAATTTCACTTTTTAAAATTTTGCTAAATTCGCTAAATAAAATTTTTTTTTTTTTGTCCAAATCCAAAGAAAATGTGACAATTTTTTTTTTTTTTTTGACAGAACAAAGTGTTAAGTGACAAAAATTCGTCAAAAAATTTGCCAATTATTTTGGCAAAATTTAACAAAAACTTAAAAAAAATATGTTGAAAATTTGACATTTTTATTGTCAAAATTCAACAAAAATGTGACAAAATATTCATCAAAATCTGATGAAATCCTAGTAAAAAAAAAAAAAATTTACCAAATTATTTGCAATTTAAAAAAAAAAAAAATCTGACAAAATCTTGCAAATGTTGGACAATATTTCTTAAAATTTTCTATAAATTTGACAATAAAAATTACAAGATTTCATTAAAAAAAAGTCAAAGCGTTTTTTTGTTTGTTTGTTTTGTTTGTTTTTTTTTCTGTTTTTGTCCAAATCCAAAGAAAATGTGACAAATTAAAAAAAAAAAAAAAGCTGTTTTTTTTTTTTGTTTTTTGTTTTTTTGTTTGTTTTTGACAGAACAAAGTGTTAAGTGACAAAAATGTGTCAAAAAATTTGCCAATTATTTTGGCAAAATTCAACAAAAACTTGACAAAAAATGTGGTGAAAATTTTGACTATTTGAACTAAAATTTGTCTAAAATCTGATAAAAGTTTTGACTCTTGTCAATTTCTTTTTTAATGTGTAAAAAACATATTTAGTACGACAGGTTTTGACAGAATGTGACAAAATTGTAAAGTTGACTTTTGTAAAGTTCAATATATTTTTGACAAAAATTTTGCAAATCAACAACAAAAAACAATACTTTTATTTTCAGAAGTTGGATTTTTTTTTTTTTTTGACAGAATGTGACAAAAACGCTTTGAAAATTTTGTTTTGTAAAATTCAACAAAATTTTGATTAAAAAAAAATTTGTAAAATAAATGCCAAATTCTAAATGTCAAATTTTGTAAATTCTTTTGCAAATTCTTAAAAATTCTGACAAATTTATTTTTTTTCAAATTTTGGAAAATTTTCTTTGAAAAATGTGACAAGCAAAGTTTGATATATATTGGACAAACATTTTGTAAAAACTTTGACAAAATATTGGTAAAATATGAAAAAAAAAGTTTTGTTTTGTTGTTTTTGCTTTTTTACAAAATCTGAATATTTGCCAAAATTTGCCAAAAAAATTTAAATTAAATGGCAAAATATGAAGACAAAGTCATGGTTTTCGGGATTTTATTTGTCCAAAATCGATACATTTTTGATATTTTTTTTCTTAATAAAATTTGTCAAAATCTTTAAAAAAGTTTTGACTCAAAATGTTGAAAATTAGATTTTTTTAAAAAGTTTGATAAGAACTTGGCCAAATAAAATAAATAAAAATTTAAATGATGAAATAAATTAAATTAAGAAAATTTTTATTAAATTAAAAGAACAAAATTTCAACAAAAATTTTTGTCAAAAAATATTTGGCAAAATATAAAGTTTTTCATTAAAACTTTTGGCAAAAAATTTTCTTGTTAAACTTGTTTGTGTTTCACGTATTTAAAGTCACATAAACGTGCATTTTTGAGTCGAAGTAGAATTAATTTGCTTTAGTCTTCGATTTGCAGATGATGTGTTGTTGTTTACTGACAAACAATGATTTAAACTGTGGTCGTGTCGGACGTTGGGGACCAGTTGTGCAGGACACCGGGAGTCCGGGCCTCCTCTGGTGCGACGATGACGGTGGCGACGACGAGCGGCTGCCGTCAACGAGCTCCAGACAGAAACGAGAAGCTCGGCAGGATCCAGATTATCAGGTCCCGTCGAGGTCAGAAAACTAAGTTACTGCCTCTAGTGGCGGCAGCAGGAATCTGTGTCGATCATGAGTCGTTTCATCTCGATAACCTCGAACTGTCTCAGACACTTTTTTTAGACGTTTGCATGTTGAATATAACCTTGATCCTTGACTGGTGACAAGCTACAGACCAGTAACCATGAATTCATGTTCATCAGCGTTTTTATTTCCTGTGGCTCCAGAGTGATCACAGGTTTAGAAATTTAAGCAAAATGTTGAAAAAATGTTGCAAAAATGTAACTTTTTTTTTCACAATTTTTTTTGGCAAAAATATTAAAAACAACTCAACATTTAACCAAATTTTTTGCAAAAATCTAATCTTAAAAATCTTTAAAATTTATTTATTTATTTTTTTTTTTTTTTGGCAAAATTTGACATTTTGTTTTGTAAAATTCAACAAAAAAAAATCACAACTTTTCCTTTACTTTTTATTTTTTTACTTTTCAAAAACGTTTATTGGCAGTTATTTCTTGGTAAAAATTTGAGAAAAAATTACTTAAATTTTTTTTGCGTCTGCTCCGCGGAGACGACCGGCGCCGACGTCTTCAAGTCCAACAGGACGTCAGAAACGTTTCCATTTGGTTCAGTTTTGTTTCTGCCGCAGCGCCGTCGTCCGACCTGAGGGAGGCAGCTCCACGTCACCGCCGACGAGTGTCGGAGCTGATGATGAGAGGAGGCGTGGTCTGAAGGTGGTGGAGCGCAGGAAGATGGCGTACCAGGTGTGTGGCGTGTGGTACAAGGTGGCGGGCAGCGACGTCAAACACGCCTGGAGCCACGTGTCGGAGGCGCCGGACGTCTGCGCCGTCTGCGGCGAACGTTTCCCGACGGCCGACAAGCTGAAGACACATCTGAGCCGTCACAAGAAGACACATGACTGCTCGCGCTGCGGGAAGTCGCTGTCGTCGGCCTCCGGCCTCAGCCGCCACATCGCGCTGCTCACCGCTGAGCGCCTGTTCGGCTGCGACGTCTGCGGCAAAACGTTTGCTCATGCGTCGACTCTGAACGTCCACCGATGGCTCCACGTCGCCGACAAACCGCACCGCTGCCGCGTCTGCCCCAAAGCCTTCGGGCTGAAGGCGCAGCTCCGGGCGCACGAACGCGTCCACGGTGCTCGAGACGCGTGTCGCTGCGACATCTGCGGGAAGTCGCTGTTCGACCTGCGCTCGCTGACGCGTCACAAGGCCACACACTCTGCGGAGAGACGCCACAGCTGCGGCGTGTGCGGGAAACGCTTCAAACTCGCCGCCACATTGAAGTCGCACGAGAAGATCCATGCGCGCGCGAGCGTCTGTTCCTCTACCATGTCTGCTGTAAGACCTTCCTGTCCGCCTGCGGCCTGGCGGCGCACGTCAGGACGCACGGCGGCGAGCGGCCGTTCGTCTGCAACACCTGCGGGAAACGTTTCGCCTCCAACGGCGTCCTGAAGGCGCACGCCGCCGTGCACGCGGGAGAGGCGCCGTACAGATGCTCCGACTGCGGACGCTTCTTCAAACGCAGGACGCACCTGAACAACCACGTGAGGAGTCACCGCGGCATCAAGGCGTTCGTGTGCGGCGTCTGCCGGAAAGCGTGTTCACGGCGGGAACATCTGACCGTTCACATGAGGACGCACAACGGGGAGCGACCATACGCATGTTCGCTGTGTCACAAGGCGTTTACACAGAGTCACTGTCTGAAGACGCACATGAAGAGTCACGGCCCGGACCCGTCTACGTCCTGAAGCAGCAGCTACAAACACGAACACGTTAATTAAACGTCTTTGAGTTTTATTGTTGAAAACAAAAACAAACTGTTACATAATCATTCATGGAAACATTCAGAAACGAAACCAAAGTTTATGAACAAAACAAACGATGAGTTAATTCATATTTCACGCAGCTCGTTCGTCTCGTAGCCAACGTCAAGAAACGTCGGAAACATCGTACAAATGATAGAAGACGTTCAAAATATCGTAAAACGACAAGAATCATCAGAAATATCGTAGAAACTACTCGAGACGTCCGAGATGACAACAGAAAGAACAAACTGTTACATAATAATTACTGGAAATATTCAGAAAAAAAACAACAAACGATGAGTTTTAATAAATATTTCACTTTGTCTCGTTGACGTTAACGTTGCAGGTTGTTGAACGCAGCACGGCTCCTGAAACGATGATAAACTTGATAAAACACCAGTTAGTTTGTTGTTGTTTTGACCCCGTCCAGCCTCCGTACGTAGAGGTCGCTGGCGGTCGGTGTGCGGCGTTCAGGGCAGCTCCAACATGTCGTACTCAGATAATATCCTCTGTGTTCGTGTGTGAACCAGCGTCAGGGCGTGGATGATGACGCGGAGGACGGGCGCCGCCTCACGCTGCTCGTCCACACACACCAGCTGCAGGAAGTACTTCCTGTCCGGGAGAGCGAGGAAGACGAGCTCGGCGGCCTGACGGATCATCCAGGGGTGATGAGGCGCCAGCGCCACCTGGTAGGCGTCTCTGTAGCAGGAAGTAGCAACAGAGACTTAAAGGTTTGGTGTCATGGCGACGGGAGGAGGCGGAGTAGGAAGTTGTTGAAGATGTTGTTACCTGCTGAGCTCGCCGGGCGTCTTCAGGCGTCCGGCGGTGTCCAGACCTTCAGACAAACCGTCCAGCAGCAGTTTGAGCCACAGCAGCGAGCGATGGAGACGCAGCAGCGTCCGGCAGCCGGAGTCGGTCCGGTACGAGAAGCTGACCACGCCCCCGTTAAGTTCCGCCTCCGCCATGGAGCGAAGCGAGCGGTACGCCTGAGGACACGAGACAAGAGACGATCAGTCAGAGACGACGCGTTCAAAATCTGTCCTCACCTCAGACTCACCGCTACGTGTTTCCCACGATCCTCGGCGGCGGCGGCATTGTGGTTTAGTGACAGATGACGAATACGTTCGACTTTCTCTCTCACTTTGTTGGAGAAGAAACCGACCATCGTCCCCAGAGACTCCATGAACCTGCAGACCACAAGCGCTGGTTTAGGTTTTGTTGTGGAACATATTGATAGTAAACGTATTGATTAATAAACATGAGTAAACGACCTGAGCAGCTGGTCCCAGCTCTGTAGATACGGCTCCAGCAGGACATCGTCTTCTGTCTGCGACAGACTCGTCTTTAAATGAAGCAGCAGAGTTCGAGCCTGAAACGACCGACCGGGACACTCCTCGATGAGGGGCGGGGCCGCGCCAGGCTCCGCCCACCACTCAGGGACCAATGGGGGCTCAGGCTGAAACAGGAAGTAAAAAAACCTTCAGTTTATTGACAAACACTACTGTGTGTGTGTGTGTGTGTGTGTGTGTGTGTGTGTGTGTGTGTGTGTGTGTGTGTGTGTGTGTGTGTGTGTGTGTGTGTGTACCTCTTGGTGGTCAGAAGTCAAACATGGCCGCCGGCCGTCGTCACATTCTCTGACTGAAGCTGAAACATAAAAACATGAATCAAACATCAACGGGTTTTTGGTTTTGAACATTAAAACTGTTACATTTTGTTACAAATGAAACATGAAGGTTCTAACAACAGGAAATGAACCTGGTTACTTAGTAACCGAAGGGCGGAGACAACATGGCCGCCCAGTTTCAGAGACACTCACGCAGCCAGAAAGAGCTGACGAAGACGAGTAGAGCCAACATGGCCGCCAGCAGCAGGCGGCGGAGCAGCGGCGTCCGTCTGAGGGAAACCATGGCGACACACACACACACAAATACAAACAGAAACACTCTGTGTTAAAACAAACACCGTCACCAGTCGTCACATGCTCTCTCTCTCTCTGAGGTTCGGGCGAGTGAGTTATCAACGACCTTTGACCTGCAGTTCAACGCTGACTCAGCACGTTTTTATCTCAGACGGAGACATGTTTACTCAACAACTTTACTGTTTATTTACATTAAGAAAAGAAGAAAACAAACAGATTTGAACTTGTTTTTGTTGATGAAACAAACAAATAAAATCAGTTTCCTGTTTGTTTGTGTCACAAATGTGTTGCTCCACCTGGTGGACGTCAGCTGAACTGCAGCTTCACAAACGTAAACAAACACGTGTCAACAACAACAACAACAGCAGCAGCTGGTCGGTTGATAAACAACACAAATGTCTGAAAAACTGAAGGGAAAATGTATCATTTATTGGTGATAAAACCAAGCACAAGGGTCAGTTGATTGATCGATTACAGATTATTGATCACTGTCTTTGGCACATGGATCATGTCTCTAACAACTAAAACTACAGGAAGTGACGTTTTAATGTGAAATAAAATTGTTGCCTTGTTTAAAAAGTGAAACAAACACTGATAAAAGTGGGTGAATAGAAAAGATCTAAGGAGTTGGTTTTCCACCATCATAACCGCAGTGCATCATGGGAACGTTTTACTCGTTGACTCGTTCAGTTAAGACAGGTGAGGTGACAGTGATGGTCCTCGTCAGGTCAGAGGTAGTGGAGTCCAGTTTCACACCAACACAGTGAGGACGTCACTGGATTAGACGGACGTTCTCCTCAACAGTAAAGACAGAAGGTGAAGGTTCTTTACACAAACACAAGTGTGTGTGTGTGTGTGTGTGTGTGTGTGTGTGTGTGTGTGTGTCAGCAGAATCCCTCAGCTTTGACTTGCAGGACGTCACACAGTCCAGGACGCATCTGAAGAATCTGAACAAACAAACAAACAAAAAAAGAAACATGTTAAACGTCAGAGTTAAGCAACTGTAGCATCGTTGTGCTAATGTACCGTAACATACAATAACATACTGTAACGATCCCTAACGTGTGGTGACAGTAACATATGGTAACATGGTAACACACTATGACGTCACCTTCAGTGTGTTGACGATCTCTGTGAACAGTCTCTGAGCTTCCTGAGAATCCGGCTCCTCGAAGTAATCTGACACCGACACCTCCACCACGATGGACCTGAGGTTAGTGCACACGCCTGGAACACGTTAACACACGTGTAGAGAGGTTATGGTCACGTGACGGTGATTGTAACCGTGGTAACGGTGGTAAAGATGGCGGCGTCTCACTGTGGAAGTGTAGGATGGCCTGGCCGCTGACCGCCGTGTGCGTCAGGATCAGCGTCTGGAGGTTGGTCAGTCCCACGCCGCAGAGCTGCAGCGCCACCTGGAGGCCGAGGTCGGACACACGCTCCAGCTCCAGCACCTGCAGCTCAGAGCAGCCGCGGACTCCACGGAAACACACGTACACACACGTTAACACATGTAATCAAAGGTAAAACACGGTCACGTGATAACAACACACGTCACTCACCCACAGCGACCAATCCCTGAGTCCCACAGCCGGCTCCGCCCACGCTGAGCGAGCGAAGGCGTGGCCAACAGCGACCAATCGTCTGCAGGCAGCGGTTTCCAAAACGAGTCGGTTGTCGGCTGAAAGACAAAGACGGAGATGAACTGAGACCTGGGACGTCTCTGAGATCAAAGGTCAAAGTTGGAGCATTACTGACCACGGATGAGACGGCGCCACATGAAGGACGGAGATGTTACTGCAGCCTGAACCCAGAGACCACAAGACCTGAGGACACACCGGGTCTGAGGAAGACCTGGAGAGACAGACAGGTAGAGACAGACAGACAGGTTAGAGACAGACAGACAGACAGGTTAGAGACAGACAGACAGACAGGTTAGAGACAGACAGACAGACACACAGGTTAGAGACAGACAGACAGACAGGTTAGAGACAGACAGACAGACACACAGGTTAGAGACAGACAGACAGACAGGTTAGACAGACAGACAGACAGGTTAGAGACAGACAGACAGACACACAGGTTAGAGACAGACAGACAGACAGGTTAGAGACAGACAGACACACAGGTTAGAGACAGACAGACAGGTTAGAGACAGACAGACACACAGGTTAGAGACAGACAGACACACAGGTTAGAGACAGACAGACAGGTTAGAGACAGACAGACAGGTTAGAGACAGACAGACAGACAGGTACCTGTACGTGAGCGTCTGCAGGTTCCTGTTGTAGCAGCTCACAAACCACAGCGTCCTGTCTGTGATGATGTGAGGACACTGAGAGACAGACAGGTGGAGCAGACTGCCCCCTGCTGACCGCAGCAGAGCCTCCAGCCCTGGCTCTACACTGCCCCTGGTGGACACACACACACACACACACACACACACACACACCTGTTTCAAACCTCAAGAGAACATTTTGATGTCATTGCTATCAGGGTCAGCCTCCTCATCAGTTCACGTTACCGTGTTTTCCGGTGATAATCCTCCCGCGTCTCGTCGCCACGTTTGCTTCGTGGCTTCAGGTTGTGGAGAACGATGGACTGAGTCTGAGACGACCACTGAGACAGAGTCGCCAGGAACTGACACAAACAGCAACACAAACGCTTCATCAGCCTCATTTCTACACTTCAGCCTGTTAGCATTTAGCTGCTAGCATGGAATATAGCCACGCTATCGGCTAAATGCTAAAGGCTAACGTTTTGACATTTGGTATTGGCTGTTTACCATGTTAGTTTAGCATCCTAGCAGGACATTTGCTAACTAGCACCAAAGACTCTCTCACTGCTCTACACTGGGGCTAGAGCGTAAAAGAGCTAGCTAACAGATGCTAGCCTCTTCCTCTTCAGTGCTGCGGTGATTAATAAGTCATGTTAGCTAGGTGCAGCCAGGTGCTTGGCTAATGAAATATTAGCGAGCTAGATTAGAGTTACATTGTCCAGGAAAAGTTCTTCTTTTTTGTTTTCTAGCCAAGCTATCGGTTGTTAGCGGGCTAAAAGTTGCTAACTGGCTATCACTTGTTAAGTGACTACTGGCTAACAGTTGCTAGAGGGCTAACAGTTGTTAGCTAGCTAAAAGTTGCTAGCTAGCTAACAGTTTTAGTTCCGCAATGACTAATGAGTCCTAGTAGCTAACAGCGGAGAGCTAGCCAAGCTAAAACTGTTAACTACCTTAACTAGGTACCTATTAGCTACCTAACAACTGTTTAACTGGCTAGCTTAGCTATGTTAGCTGGATAAAAACTGCTAGCTTAGCTGTCATAACCCACAGTATTTTGTCGTACCTCCGCTGACACTCTGGCGTTCTCCAGCCGGAGTCGTGTCCAAACAGCCGGGTGCCTGGCAACGAACCGCCAATCAGAGCAAACCTCCGCCGCCCGCAGCAGCGAACGAACGTCTAAATAAGGGAAGATGCAGAACAGCCCCGCCCTCGTCCTCAAGATGTCTGCCCCCAGCTGTCTGTCACCGTGGCGACGTGACGGGGTAGAGTGGAGGGAGGAGAAAGAGGAGGAAGGGACGTCTGCGAGGTCACATGATCCTGGCGTGTGCGTCCTGGCGTAGACGAGCCTCCTCATCGCAGCCTCCTCTTCATCCTCCTCTTCGTCATCCTCTTCGTCATCGTCCTCTTCCTCAGTGCTGTGATGGCGGCGGTTTCCTTTGCTCCACGTCCTCCCTGACACCGCCCTGAAATACAACACAACTTCCCAGGTCATGTGACCTGCAGTTCCAACAATGACCACCAGGGGTTTAACTTATGCATTGAACTGATGGTGATGATGTCACAAAAATCAGAAGCATGTTTTTCACATCAACAACAACGAAACTTTTAAACTGTAAAAGTTTCAGGTGCTGACGTGTCCCCACAAGTCACCGTGTACCTGTAGTGATGGTGGATGTTCAGCTGCTCAACGAGTCTGCAGGAGTCTGAGACGCTGTAGCTCCTCTGAGGAGGAAGAGGAGGAGTCACATCAATAATAAAACTGAAGCCCGGTTACTTAGCTAGTTAAATATTAGTAAGCTAGCTCAGGGTTACAAATATTTCACAGAAAGTTGCAGTTATAGTTGTTAACTAACTAAAAGTTGTCAATGACCCAGCTCAAAACAGTTAGTACTTAGAATTGTTAGCTAGCTAGCAGATGTTAACAGTTAGCTTGTTAACAGTTGATAGCTAGCTAACAAATGTTAGCAGTTAGTTTGTTAACTAGCTAACAGATGTCAGTGACCTAGCTAACAACAGTGAGCCTTCTCTTCCAACCTGCTGTTGTGACAACTTCAGGAAGCTAACATCTGGGTGCCTGACTGGCTAACAACTGCTACGTAGCTAGCCCAGCTAGCATGACCAAAGACATCTGAATAAAACGTGTTTCTTGTCACTCTGTTGCCGATGGTTTCCTCCATCTTGCTGGCGATGATGTCATCTGTGCTGCTGTCCAGGCTGCGTCCTCCTCGACCGGGCGCCGGCGTGAACACGTACGAGTCGACGAACACGTGTGCGTATCTGTCGCTGTCACTGTCGTCATGGTAACATGCGTAGCGGTTCTGAGGCGAACTGATCTGCAGCAGCTGCTGCTCCGCTCGCTCCGCGCGATCCAACAACGTCTCGATGAAAACCTGGAAAAACAAACAATAACAAAACAGGAAGTGCTTTTATTGTGAAAGTTCAACATGGGAAACATTTAATGCTACATATTAAACCATTAAACTGAACATTTAACATTAGCTGCTATTTTTACACTATTTTTTTATTAAACTAAACTTCAGAACCACCTGCAGTCTGGTTTTGGCTTCGGCTTCTTTCTTTGCCGTCTCCCTCAGAAAACGCTCGATGTCCATCATCTCTCTGTGAAACACACACATTTCAAAACGAACGACAAACACACACACACTGTTTTAAAAACTGACACAACAGCAATGAAACCAGAAACAAACATGTCTGACCTCACACACACACACACACACACACACACACACACACACACACACACACACACACACACACACACACACACACACACACACACACACACACACACACACACACACACACACACACACACACACACACACACACACACACACACACACACACACACACACACACACACACACACACACACACACACACACACACACACACACACACACACACACACACACACACACACACACACACACACACACACACACACACACACACACACACACACACACACACACACACACACACACACACACACACACACACACACACACACACACACACACACACACACACACACACACACACACACACACACACACACACACACACACACACACACACACACACACACACACACACACACACACACACACACACACACACACACACACACACACACACACACACACACACACACACACACACACACACACACACACACACACACACACACACACACACACACACACACACACACACACACACACACACACACACACACACACACACACACACACACACACACACACACACACACACACACACACACACACACACACACACACACACACACACACACACACACACACACACACACACACACACACACACACACACACACACACACACACACACACACACACACACACACACACACACACACACACACACACACACACACACACACACACACACACACACACACACACACACACACACACACACACACACACACACACACACACACACACACACACACACACACACACACACACACACACACACACACACACACACACACACAACACACACACAGACACACACACACACACAGACACACACACACACACACACACACACACACACACACACACACACACACACACACACACACACACACACACACACACACACACACACACACACACACACACACACACACACACACACACACACACACACACACACACACACACACACACAGACACACACACACACACACACACACACACACACACACACACACACACACACACACACACACACACACACACACACACACACACACACACACACACACACACACACACACACACACACACACACACACACACACACACACACACACACACACACACACACACACACACACACACACACAGACACACACACACACAAACACACACACAGACACACACACACACACACACACACACACACACACACACACACACACACACACACACACACACACACACACACACACACACACACACACACACACACACACACACACACACACACACACACACACACACACACACACACACAAACACAGCCTCGGGACTGCGGTGCCAAACTGTCGTCTTATATAAATCATCACAGTGTGTGTGTGTGTGTGTGTGTGTTGTGTGTGTGTGTGTGTGTGTGTGTGTGTGTGTGTGTGTGTGTGTCGTGTCGTGTTTCTCTCTCTGTGCATTATCGAACAGGAAGTCACACAGTTTGATGTGAGAAAATTATTAAGGTCGATCTATATTTTAATCATCAAATTAACTCGTCTGCTGCCTGAAGCGTTTTAAGAAAATTAACTCCTGAAAAAAATCTCTCAAACTCTCTGACCCTGAACATTCGGCTGCAGCTTCAACCTCGTTTTCTTTACCTAAATCAGCTCACATAGGTAGATAATTGGTTAACTACCTCAGTTAGCTGATAAGCTAACTATTTCAGTGCCCTCAGATCGTTTACAGATAGTTAGGTTATTAGCTAACTATTTAGCTAACTGATAACTAACTCATTAGCTAGCTAGTTAGCTAATTAGCAAGTGGGTTAGTTAGTAAGCTACTTATCTAACCGAGATTGTCATCTCATTTAGCCAACTTAGCCAACTTTGCTAATGTATCCACACTAGCTGATGTAGTAAAGTCAGTTCATATATTTGCGTTTAAAGACCAGTTGTATGCATCATAAACATCGACTGACTGTTGTTGTTCGTTGAGCTGCGTCTCTTTCCGCTGCAGATCTTTCTTTAATCGTGACATCATCTCCACGGCCGCTGACACCTGCAGGAATAAAACTGACACCTCAGCAGGTTTGACAACAGGTGAGGTGGATGTTTTAGTGTGGAGGCCCCACCCACCTGTCTGGACAGGTACGCCGCCCTCTCCTCCACCTCCTGCTTCTCACTCCTCAGTCGTGTCCCCTCCCTCCTCTCCGTCTCTAGCTCCACCTCCCTCCTCTGCAGCGCCGCCTTCAGGCGAGCCACGCGGCGGTTCACCCTCTCCTCCACCTCCGCCAGCGTCCGGCCGATTCTACGATCCAGGCCGAGGCCAAGCCGCTCCTCCAGGCCCACCCCTACCGACAGGACCCCCAGGGGCCCGGGGAGAGCCAGGGCAGAGGAGGAATGTTGGTGTGGAGGAGCGCCACCCGAGGAGACGAACATTTCCCTGAGCAGATGGACGGAGGCGGACGACGAGGCCAGATCCAGGCAGGCCAGCTGCAGGGGGAGGCTGGGAGTTTCGATGCCCAGAGAGGAGTCCTCTCTTTGGGATACATCAGGACCAGGGAGTGGGAGGAGAGCACCAGGCCTGGAGCTCCTGACCCGCGCCTGAATCAACAAATAAACAGTTACCAACAGTTAGCTCCTAGCCACCAGGACAAAATACGCTTCAGCCTTTAATCTTCAAGTTAGCAAACAGTGTTCACCAGTTATTAGCTAGCTAACAACTGTTAGCTTACCAACAATTGTTAGCTAGCTCAGGATTACATCGTTACATTACAAGTATAAAGTTTCATGTAGGTTGTTAGCTAAGCTAACACTTAACAGTCAACAGTTGTTAGCTAGCTCAAGATTAGCCTACACTGTTTTAAGTTAAAAATTTCATCAAATCACCTGTGACAGCATCAGCAGTGTCTCGTAGGTGTGTTGGCTGACCAGGTGAGCCCGGAGATCAGGTACGGACGAGAAACGAAACCTGTCGCCACAGCGGGGACAAAAGTAGGGCATCTCCGAGGAAGAGGAGGAGGAAGACATGATTCAGCGAGGAGCTGCAGACCTGGAAGATTAGTGAAAAAACAATAGACACACTGCAGCAGCAGAGACAGGGAGTGGCGAGTAAACCTGGGTCAAAACTGGGTCAGTGTGTGTTAGCGAGTGCTACATAATTTAATTTTTAAAAAAGATACAATATTAATGAGACAACAACACGATTCACACACACGACCCAGTAACGTCAGCGCCTCGCCTGTTGGATCTGACGTTAGTGGGACACGTGTGTGTGTGTGATGCTAATCGCTAAGCGAAGCGTGCATCTTCACCCCGATGAACCAGGAGCAGAGGAATTTAGTTGCCGGATGAATGAGCAGGAAGAAAGAAACGTCTGGGCCGTCCCCTGTTTTTAATAACACTGATCTGTTCGGCACTGACTTCAATTAAAACGACATTTGAAGTCAACGACTTCAATATCACAACATTAACGGAGTTAAATGTAACATTTTTAACAATTGCTACATAGCTAGCAATAGCATTACCAAACGTTAAAACTAAAAGGTCTAAAAGAAATGTTGTGAATTCAGCGTCAAACGTTGTGCCTTTGCTCCATTTAATTTAGCCTCCATCAACCTTATTTTAAACCCAATTAAACCCGTTTTAACAATGAGTTTTTATCAATAATATAAATTCTTACTCATATTAGAGACAATAGTGAAGAAGCTCTAGGGCTAATATTAGCATTATCATGTTAGCATTTTGTTTCTTTACTCAAATGAAGCCTATGCTATCAGTTATGCTTAAGTTAGCATGCTAATTAGCTAACTTGGCACCATATTATCACAGCAGTGTCCACACAACTTTTAAGAATGTTGCTGTTGTTGCGTAGCTAGCATTAGCATTAGCAACTGATATATGCTACATGTTAGCTTTAGCTAGCGGGAGGATTGTCAGATGTTTACTAATCAGTGTAGCAGGAATATAACAAAAGCTAATCTAAAAGAAACAAGCTAATCCCGCCCTTTTGCTTCACCATAGCAACACAGTTGCCCTGTTGTAACGTCTGGTCACGTGAATGAAAATAATGCTAACGTTAGTAATAGCAAAATATAATAAATAAAATAAAAAAAAATAAAAATAAAAAATAAAAAATGGCATATAGCACCTTTATTTTACCTGAAACTTTAAAGAGAATTTGTAAAACGGCAGAGATTTTTTTTTTTTTAAAAATTTATTTATTTATTTTTTGTAGTTTAAGCTCTTTAATGTCTAAAGCTAATTAAAACTCAGAGGATCAGCTGATGGATGATCAGTGTAACGATCAGATATTTAATCGATAACGGTTCAGATGATCAAACATGATTTTTATCTGATGTTTGAATTAAAAAGTTGAGTCATGGTGGAGCTCGGACTGATGGAAACATTCAAACTCACCTGTCCGTTAAATGACGCGCTGTCCTCGTTTCATTCTGGAATCCGTTGCCAGGGTTCCACCCCGAGCTCGTGCGGCGGCGGTTGGTCGGTGTCTCTGCTCAGTCCGGCACCGTGATCCGGTCGCGTGCAGGAGGAGCAGCAGCGGCGGGAAACGCTGACCTGCCTCAGAGAGAGAGAGAGAGAGAGAGAGAGAGAGAGAGAGTGTGTGTGTGTGTGTGTGTGTGTGTGTCCCAACCGCCGCCCCGCGCGCACCCTCCCGTCTCTGCTGATGCTGATGACGTAAGAGCCGCGTGACGTGTCACCGGTGCTGATGTGGAGATGATGGCGGAGCGGTTCATCAGAAATAAACAAACAAAATAATAATGAATCAAAATAAAACAAATTATAACCGTTTATTACTATAATAATAATAATATATGATAATAATAATTTATTATTTCCACAAATAATAATACACAAAATAAAATAATATAACAATAAATTACAATAAAATAATAACCATTTATTGATATTATTATGCATAACAATAATAAAACGTTTTATTAATAATAAATTAATAATTCATATTAATTAAACAACGAATTGATCAATTAATTCTAATATTATTCTTAATAACATTATTATTATTATATAGTAAACATCTATTATTATTATTATTATTATTGTTACATAACTATTCAATTAAATCTATAATAAAATGTATTACAGAATGATTTTCCTAAATATAAAAACAATAACCATGATGAGGAGGTGCAGTGTCAGTTAGTGACCACGTGGTGGCGCCAACAGCCGGAGAGGATGATGATGATGAAGATGATGAAGGATCAGACTGAAACTTGTTGTTTGTTTGTTTGTTTGTTTGTTTATTTTCAGCTGCAGCCTCATGCAGACAATAAACATCAACCTGCAGTGGAACCAGTTTCAACACCAGAACCCAGACCAGATCCAGGACCACAACCAGAACCAGAACTTTTCAGTCGTTGATATAAAAGTTTGTTACAAACATTGAGACAAAGATTCGACTATAAAAATATAAAACATCTGAAACAGAAGCAACGTCACGTCCTCATGCAGTGAAAGTTACAGTAAAACCACCTGCAGGACCACATTAGTCCACAGCAGACCACATCAGACCACATCGGTCCAGCAGAGTCCAGCAGAGACCTGGTCCTGGTCTCAGACTCAAACACTTGGTCACGACAGCGAAGCGTCTTAATAAACAGCACCGATGATCAGGAGGTAAAGCCGGCTCCAGAACCAGGACCAGGACCAGGACCAGGACCTGGTCCACAGGAAACAGGAAGTCTCTGATCCTCCTCGGCTCGTCCTCAGCCCCGCCCCTCTCACTCGGACCTCAGTCCTCAACACTTTTCTTCTTCGGGGCTTCAGCCAAAATCCGCCTTCAGTGTGACGTCATATGGAAACGTCATGGCGACGCTTCCGGGTTTTGAAGCTTTAAATTCATCACCGGCCTTCGCGGCCGCGTCAACGGGAGCACGCGCATTTAGACGCCAGGCGCGTTCAGGGCCAGGGAGTAGGCGGCCATCATCTGCGCGCGAAGCTGCTGTTTGACGTGCACGCGCCCGTGTCTCTTCCTCTCGTCGCTGCGCGCGAACCTCTTGCCGCACACGTCGCACGAGAAGGGCTTCTCTCCGGTGTGCGTGCGCGTGTGCGTGGTCAGGTGGTCGCTGCGGCTAAAGCTGCGCGCGCATATCGCGCACTGGAACGGCTTCTGGCCCGTGTGGATGCGCACGTGCCTGTTGAGTTCGTCGGAGCGCGAGAAGCGGCGCTCACATCCCTGCACGGAGCACGGGAACGGTTTCACTTTCACTCCGCTCTTGGCGGGAGCTCTCCTGCCCCCGCGTGCAACTTTGGGGGCTCCCTGCGTGTGCACGTTGCTGATGTTGACGATAGGGAACGCGCCCTGCAGGAGGGAGGAGAGCAGGTGCGCGTCCAGGGTGGAGGGGGGGGCGGCGGCGGGGGGCTGCACGAGCTCCGTCTTCACCGGCCTGCTGATGACGTAGCTGCCGGTGTCTCCCCCGGTCACCGGAGCCGCCGCCAGGCTCTTCAGCCAGTCCTCCAGACCCAGCGGCTCCTGCTTCACCTCACAAGCCGGCTTCAGGTCGCTCTGAGCCGGGTCGGAGCTGAGCAGAGAGTCGATGAAATCAGCCACATCCACCTGTTGCTCCAGAGCGGAGAGCGGGAGAAGGGAGTCCGCGTTGCCTGGAAACAGAGCGTCAGTACCGGCCACGGTGGGCTGCCCGCAGCCGCTGCTGCAGCTGGAGCTCACGAACTCGCTCTTTACCACCACAGGCTGAGAGATGGAGATGGAGGAGGGGGGCAGCTGCGGAGCTGCAGGCGGGGGAGGGACGACCAGGTCCCCGCTGCTGCTGTTGGGAGGAGATGGAGCGAAGAGCGGGGGCGGTGGAGAAGCTGCGGCTGCGGAGGACGGAGCCCCGGCGGCGTCGCCCCCCTGATGCTGCTGCTGCTGCTCCATGTCGGTGCAGATCCCGACGATCTCCGTGATCATGTTGAGGATCGCGTCCGCGGTGCTGCTCAACCCTGCGGCCGCAGGAGGAGGAAGCGCCTCCTGCTCGGAGAAGAAGCTGCCGCTGTAACCGAGGGATGGAGAGAGAGTGTCCGAGGAGCAGTCGCTGAAGTCGGAGAAGAAATCTGAATCAGAGGCGTCAGTTCCCGGAGAGAAGACTGGAGAGAGAGGAGGAGGAGGAGGAGGAGGAGGAGGAGGTGTTATTGTCATTGCATAATCAGAGCTGAGCTGCCTACACAGCAACAGTTGGACACGCACACACACACACAACACACACACACACACACACACACACGCGCACACACACACACACACACACACACACACACACACACAGACCTGGGCAGAAAGGTGATCCCACGTCAGACTCGGCTCCGTCGCTGGGGCTCGAGCCCACACTGTCCACCCAGGCGCTGCACGCGTCCTCAAACTCCGACATGAAGCTGTCCTCGCGCTCCAGAAGCATCTTAGTAATCGTATCAATAAACTGCACGTGCAAAGCTGAACTTGCTTTTTTTTTTAATCCCTCGCGCTGATTAAAGCGGTGATAATAATAAAAAGCGGTGTATAATCCGTTAATAATCCGGTTCACCGGAGGAGCTGTCGGTGCTGAAGGGAAGAAAGATGCTGATGCTCCTCCAGCTCCACTGCATCCTCTTTTATACTCTCTGTCTCCTAGGTAACTCCCGTCCCCGGGCTCTGATTGGCTGCAGCCGGCGCGAGGGATTCCCCCCGCCGCGCGCTTCGCAGCTGCCCAAACATGGGCAGCATCCGGCCATGACGGCGGGTATCCCCCATGCCATAAAAGGACAGGCGGGAAAGCGACGTAAGAGCAGAGAGAGGAGAGAGAGAGAAGGGGTTCCCTCCACTGCGGCAAGAGAGAGGGAGATTATGCAAGAGGGAGGAGGAGGAGGAGGAAGAGGAGGAGAGGGAGGAGGAGGAGGAACAGAACCACATCCATCAGAACTACTGCTCCTGCTGCTGCTGCTGCTGCTGCTGCTGTTGTTGTTGTTGTTGTTGTTGTTGAAACATTAATGTGTCTGTGCTGCAGGTTTAAAGTCACATCCTGCGATGCAGAGCGTGTTTTACTTTACACGCCACCGTTAAACACGGCAACACACATGACCCATGGTCATACACACACACACACACACACACACACACACACACACACACACACACACACACACACACACACACACACACACACGTGCACAAAGGTAGAAGAAAGAAACTGTGAAGAAAACAAGATGAGAAACGAAAAAGAAAGAAGACAACTACAGAGACACACAGCCACAGCCACAAAAGACATAATATGACCACAAAGAGACATGTTGGACATGTCCACAATTGGACATTGTGTGTGTGTGTGTGTGTGTGTGTGTGTGTGTGTGTGTGTGTGTGTGTGTGTGTGTGTGTGTGTGTGTGTGTGTGTGTGTGTGTGTGTGTGTGTGTGTGTGTGTGATTTCCAGAGAAACGCAGTGTGTTTTTTCTTCGTCTCTTTCAGCTCTGCAGTGCTGCAGAGGGGGCGAGAGACATCGACACAAACAGAAAGAGAGAGAGCCGATCACACATTACTGCCCCACATATGACATTCCTGCACATCGCAGAGATGTTGTCGCCATGGTGACGGGAAGAGATTCGGGCCAGGCGTTATGTAAAAGTGAAGTCAGGAATAGAAGCTGCGGGGTTCACCTCTGATTTATGATCGTTGTTGTTTGTGAATCGTTCACTCGTTAATGTCGTTAACTAACGTTAACTTTAAAGCTGGAATCAGTTCACAGATTAACATCACGCAGCTTTAACGGCGGGAAATCCTCCATATCAACAGTCAGTGTAGCAGAGCAGCACCTGCTGGTCAACACGGGAACTGCAGCTGTGCTCATGTTTACTGTGTGTAACAAACAACTAGAAAGACACAAAACAACAACAAAAAGACACAAAGCAACTACAAAAAGACAAATCAACTACAAAAAGACACAAAACAACTACAAAAAGACACAAAGCAACTACAAAGACACAAAACAACTACAAAAAGACACAAAACAACAACAAAAAGACACAAAACAACAACAAAGACACAAAACAACAACAAAAAGACACAAACAACTACAAAAAGACACAAAACAACTACAAAAAGACACAAAACAACAACAAAAAGACACAAAACAACAACAAAGACACAAAACAACAACAAAAAGACACAAAACAACTACAAAAAGACACAAAACAACTACAAAGACACAAAACAACTACAAAAAGACACAAAACAACTACAAAAAGACACAAAGCAACTACAAAAAGACACAAAACAACTACAAAAAGACACAAAACAACTACAAAGACACAAAACAACTACAAAAAGACACAAAACAACTACAAAAAGACACAAAGCAACTACAAAAAGACAAATCAACTACAAAGACACAAAACAACTACAAAAAGACACAAAGCAACTACAAAAAGACACAAAACAACAACAAAGACACAAAACAACTACAAAAAGACACAAAATAACTACAAAGACACAAAACAACTACAAAAAGACACAAAACAACTACAAAAAGACACAAAGCAACTACAAAAAGACACAAAACAACTACAAAAAGACACAAAACAACTACAAAGACACAAAACAACTACAAAAAGACACAAAACAACTACAAAAAGACACAAAGCAACTACAAAAAGACAAATCAACTACAAAAAGACACAAAACAACAACAAAAAGACACAAAACAACAACAAAGACACAAAAGAACTACAAAAAGACACAAAGCAACTACAAAGACACAAAGCAACTACAAAAAGACACAAAACAACAACAAAGACACAAAAGAACTACAAAAAGACATAAATCAACTACAAAGACACAAAACAACAACACTGTGTGTCAGTTGTTTACGTTATTTGTGACCAAATTGATAAAATAAAGTCAGACTTGTCTAAGTTTGATCAATCAGCAGCACGTGACCAATCAGAGGCTTTGATCTGAAGCCTGACGACGCAGAGAGAAACCCTCACACACACACACACACACACACACACACACACACGTGAAGAAACTAAATGTAGCAGCAACAGTGATAAAGTGTGTGTGTGGGCGAGGTGACAGAGGCTGTTGCCATGGCGCTGTGCCACCTTCTGTTCCCTCCACCTGTTACAGAAACAACGAGCGGCGTCGATGTGCTCGCAGCCTCGTGGCGTCAGAAGCTCGCGGTCATCTACTGCCACTGACTCACGCTTCATCTGACACAAACCGACGTTAAAGGAGCAGTCGGCTGATTCAGCAGCGACGCCTTCGCTCTACGTTTAAAGACCGAGCAGGGAACACGAAGGACGCCACCTGCAGGGCAAGATGGTGGCGCTACATTCGTCTGTCAGAGGAGACGGGACGACAGTCAGCAGCCGACATATGATGAATAACAGACACAACACCGCGACAAAGAGACACAACACGACTACAAAGAGACACAACATAACTACAAAGACACTAAAGACAAACACAAACAGACATAACATGGCTACAAAGAGACACATGTTGGATAGATGTGTGTATGCATAACAACGTAACAAGACACAACACGACTACAAAGACACTAAAAACAACTACAAAGAGACACAACACGGCCACAAAGAGACAAAATCTGGCTACAAAGAGACACAGAAAAGCGGAGACTGAAACGACGATGGTCCGGACTTTCAGAATAAAATCTCAGTGAAAAGAGGAAGCAGAGATTCATGACCTGTGTTTTAACCTTGAGGTGAAGTGACAGACTTTGTATCCATGGCAACCGCACTCACAACTGACCATGTGATCACACCAGATCCATTTCCACAGTCAGTAATACACAGCTGCAGAAGGTCCTATATGTAAAACAGATGTTAAAAAAGTAAATGAGACATAATTATAATGACATCTTTATTCTGTTAATTAGTTATTATTGACATCAGCTGCTGTAACATGAAACACGTGAGAACCCAAACATTAATAAACATTTTAATAACTTTATGTTCGGTCATAACCTGTTTATTAAAGGTTTTTATGACGTTTGTGACCGACTGAAGAGTCACAGTGAAGTTCACGATGAAGGAGACGAGCGGTGACGTCGTCTTTCTGCTTTAAGGTCGCCATGGCAACCTGATAACATCAAGGTTGGTGGACCAAGATAAACACACACACACGCTGACCTCTGACCTCTTCAAGGTTCCTCTAACACATTAAAACCAGGACTCTGCAGCGTCTCCTCATTTCCTCCTCATCGTAGCCATGTTCACACGTCTCCTCTCCTCCCTCACCTCCTCCTCCCCGACCTTCCTCCTCGTCCTCCTCGTCTTCGTCATCTTGTTTCTGACCATCACTCGTCGGTCTTCGTCGGACACCGACCGGTCTCAGAGCTCCATCCCTTGCCTGCCCAGACTCCCCGTCCTGGGCAGCCTCCCCTGGCTGGGAGGAGGAGGCCTCCCCCCTCACCTCCTCTTCTGTCAACTGGCTCAGAGGTGAGAACACGACGCCTCCTCCACAAGGAGATCTAAGGGTTTCTGGTTCTGGTCCTGGTCCAGGTGTAATCGAAGAACCAATCAATTTAGACCAACTCGTCAAAACTCTGACGAAACTTGTCAGAAAAAGATCACAAGAACTTAATCATATTTAGAGTAAAAACAAAAATTGTCAATGTTTTGTAGAAGTTGTTTATATCTAGAACATGTCAGTTTTAGAAAGAAAAATGTCGACATACAAAGGAATTTGTTTATGTTTAGAAGAACATGTTTGTCTTCAGAAGAACAAAGTTAAAAGAAGAACAAAGTTAAAATAACTTGTTAAGTTTAGAAGAACTCGTTAACGTCTCGATCACGATTGTCAGGACTTGGAGACCTGACATTAATGACTTTATCTCGTGGGTTCGTCAGGTTCGGGTCTGTGTTCGCGTTCTACCTCGGTCCTCACTACACGGTGGTGGTCAACGACCATCAGCACGCCAGAGAGGTTCTCCTGCAGCGAGGACGGGACTTCGCTGGACGACCCAGTATGGTGAGACTCAACGACAACGATGTTCATCAATAAACAGATCAATAAGGTGATGATCGGACAGAGCGACGTCTCGTGTGCAGGTGACCACCGACCTGCTGACCAGAGGAGGAAAAGACATCGCGTTTTGTGATTATTCTCCTCTCTGGAAGTCACACCGACGCCTCGTCCACAACTCTTTCACTCTGTTCGGAGAGGGAACCAGTCGACTGCAGGATATCGGTAATCAACACTCTATAATCAATACTCTCTGACATCTATATACACAGCACCAATAAAATAACATTAACTTTAACACTTTCCAACACACAGTTGAATCAGTGTCAAACTAATGTTTATTTATTGTTTTTAAAACAGAAACATCGTTAAAATATGTCCGTTTATCTGTCAGTGACTCTTCTAGTGTTTATATTTGTTTTTTTTAGCTTCAAACATTATTAATTCAAACTTCTTTTACTTTGTAAATCTTAACATTAGCTGTTAATATGAAAGGGAACTACAGTTCAGATACAAACCAACACATCAGAGTGAAGCCTCCTGGTAACAAACCATCTTTGATTCCAGTCTTTTACCTGAGTTTCCTGTTTGATCGCCCCCTGGTGGCGGGAACTGGGTTTCCACAGTCCGCGTGTGACGTTAATGTTGCAGGTTATCTAACTATCTATCGAAACTTTCATTAGTCGAAGAAAATCGAGCGTTTACCAGACAGATGAGACCAGCGGAGCGGCGGCCATCTTGACTCGATCCACCGGTGTCTGTGGTGGACTGAACTGACTGGTCAACCCGGAAGTAGTCCAGACAGGAGAGATTTGATTTATTTATTTATTTTTAATTATTATTATTAATAATAATTCTTACCAAATGTGGCCAAAATTTGTTATTTTAGTCATGAAATTATTTTATTTTATTACATTATTTTGGTTTAGGAGATTTTGTCAAAGTTACCGTGTCACATGACATGATCTCATGACATGATGAAAACAGATGAACTAAACCTGTCGCGTTTCACAGTTTTGTCATCGGTCGACAGTTTGTGCGTCGAGCTGTTGTCAGGTGAGCGTCGAGGCTTCGACCCGTCTCCCGCGGTAACCAGGGCCATCACTAACGTCGTGTGCACGCTGGTGTTCAACGCCACCTATTGCCATGGTGACGCAGAGCTGCAGGAAGTGATCCGATACAACGACGGCATTGTGCAGACGATCACTAGGGGAGGACTGGTGGACATTTACCCCTGGATGAAGGTACGACGACGTCGACGCAGGTAGTGGCATCGTCGTGACGACCGTTTATGGTCTGTTTCTGTTCTGCAGGTGTTTCCCAATGAGGCTCTGAGTAAACTGAAGGAGTGCGTCGCCGTCAGAGACCGACTGCTGGCGCGCAAATTACACGAACACAAGGTGACAACAAACACGTGAGACCACAACGTTAGAATAAAATAATAAACCACATGTGATTCATGTCCAGGCATCTCTGAGCGACGGTGACCCCCGTGACCTCCTGGATGCCCTGCTCAAGGGTCAAAGGTCGTCAGGCTCTGAAGACGAGGGGATAACGGACGACCACGTCCTGATGACGGCGGCCGAGGCATTTGGAGCCGGAGTGGAGACCACGTCCACCACGCTGCTGTGGATCCTGGCGTACCTGCTGCACCACCCGGAGGTAAGTATGGCGACAAAACTGTGCCAAAACTCAGTCAAGTGAAAAAAATCTGTACGCAGGCCAAAATATTATTCCACATTCCACGTTAGCTAGATAGCTCCTGTGTCTGGCTGGTAACTTAACAATGAGTATCGCCAAACCTTTACTTGTTATAAACAATGAAATTAGATAAATGTCTTTCTTTGATCCGTATTACTGTTCACTATTGCATATGGCAGTCATTCATTCTTTTGGCCATTGAATTAATACATATTAACTGAGTTAGCGAACTAGCTAATGTTTGCTACGAATCTACATTTAACCTCTTGAACCTCAATGCCCAGCACTGGGGGCAGAGTGGATCACATCCGAGAGCATATCTACACGTATGGGATAATATTTTCGTGCATGTGCAGATTTTTTTCACTCAAATTAGTTTTGGTACAGTTGTGTCGCCATAGGTAGACACGGCAGTTGAAGGATGGACCAATCAGAGGAGACGATCAGAGACAATCACAAATCAGAGGAACTTCCTGTTTATGTCATATGCCAACTATACGCCAACAGCTGTTAACAGTTATCTACAACACTTATCGTATTGCAGATCAAATCTAATTCAGTCCATTAGCTTTAACTACACATCCACGCAAACCTGTTGCTGCAAGACATCAGCTAACTTGTTTTAGCTAAATTAGCTATTTTAGCTAAGTTAGTGACTTGAGCTAACTTAGTTGAAACAGCTAACTTAGCTAATTTAGGTAACCTGACTATGTTACTAACCTAGCCACTTCAGCTATGTTAGCCACTTAAGCTAACTTCTGTAATGTCGACTGTCCAGGTGCAGGAACGGGTGCAGAAGGAGCTGGACGACAACATTGGCAGTGAACGAGTCGTGTCGGTGTCGGACCGCGGCCGGCTGCCGTACCTGGACTGTGTCATCAACGAAGGAATGAGGATCCGACCGGTCAGCCCGGTCCTGATCCCACACACTGCCATGACCCACAGCAGGTGGAGCAGATGAAACCAAAAGATGTTGTTGTTGAAACTTACTTACAAACAGCAGTTTGGTGCTTTTGAGTCAAATTAAACTAGTTTGCTACTTGGCTTCTTAGAGAAGCTACTTAGAGAAGTTTCTTAGTTTCTTACTTCAGCTAACTTTGCTACTTCAACTGACTTACCTACATCAGCCAACTAAGCTATGTTAGCTAAGTTGGCTACATTAGCTAACTAAAACATCAAAGTCCACATCAGATAAACAATGTTTCTGTCACGTTATCTTCTTTAAAACATTTGGTGGAGCACTAACAGACCTCGTGGACGTGGTTTCTCTTGGTAGCATCGGAGGTCACTCTGTTCGCCGTGGGACTCGTGTCCTAGTGAACATGTGGTCGATTCACCATGACCCCAAACACTGGGACAAACCGGACCTGTTCAACCCAGGTAAGACCTCACAGTTAATTTAGCTACAATCAAAGCATTCAGCTAACTTAGCTACTTCAGCTTATTTTGCTTAGGCATTCAGCTAACGTAGCTACATAAGCTAACTTAGCTATTTCAGCTAACTTAGCTACACGACCTTTAACTTTACCAGCTTTTATAATCACTCAAACACACTGTCTTTATCTTCCTCCAGATCGTTTCCTTGATGACCGTGGTCAGCGGGTCACGCCCACCTGCTTCCTGCCATTTGGGGCGGGGCCTCGAGTCTGCGTCGGTGAATCGCTGGCCAGGTTGGAGCTCTTCCTCTTCCTGTCCTCTCTGCTCCAGCGAATGAGCTTCAGGCTCCCGAACGGAGCTTCGCCACCCAACCTGCAGGGACGCCTGGGAGTGGTCTTACAACCATTACCTTATAAGGTCGTAGTGATGCCCAGGCCAGGGTGGGAGGGCGGGGCTAAATAATCTCATCCTCTACTGGCTGAATGCATGAATGTCAGCCATCTTACAAAAGACTTGTCTTCTTGTACAACTATTTTATTGATATGTTTAATTTTCAAGTTATTGTTCTTTAACCATTCAAATGTGTGAAAAATAAAAAAAAAATGAATTGTTTCACTTCAGATTAAAGATGAAAAATTAAAGTTTTAAAAGAGTTTTATTGTTACTTCACATAGGTTTTAGTTTAGTTGATAAAATCTTGATGTAGAAAGGCTAATTAGCTTTACATGCTATGTTAGCATGCTAACAAGAAGTTATGTCTCTCAGCTAAGTTAATTACTTGTGCTAACTTGAGCAAATTGGATTATTTATTCAATTAGCCAAGTTGCTACTTTCTAACTTAGCTAATTCAACTATCCTACTGTAATTTAGCCAGGCTCATTATACAGGATTATTAGCTTGTCATGCTATATTGGCATGCTAACAGAAAGCTCTGTCAGTTTTTTTCATAGTATATTAAGAAAAGCTCATGCTAATGCTAATAAAATAATAAATTACATATTAAATATTAAACATTAATTAAAGAGCTACAGTAACAGAGTGCAATCTAATATTAATCAATAAATAATAATAATCAATAATCAGTGTGTTGGTGTTTTGATTAGTTCATGAGCTGAAGTACCAACAGAGACAGACAGGGGGTGCAGTTTGACAGTTTTATTCAGTATATCTTCACACACTGTTAGAACAGGCTGGTTTAGTTAGATCACACACACACACACACACACACACACACACACGAACACACACACGCGCACACACACACACACACACACACACGCGCGTTAATCAGATAATACTAATAATTAGCTTTGTTATCGTCGTAACATTTATATTTTTTTTTGTTTTTGTTTTCTTAAAGACTTGATCTTTTCTCTGCTTCCTTCAACTCCTCCGACAGAAAAACCTCATGCAACGAGGAAGGACAGAAGAGAAGAGACGACGACATGAAAATGTCCGGCGGCGTCGAGGGGGGAGGGGAAGAGGGCGGGGCTACGATAGAAACGAGGAAGTTTGAATAAATTTAATACATTTGTCAAACATCAGCAAGTGGCGCTGCAGGAAAGACGAAACGCTGAAAATTCCAAAGATCAATGAGGCCAAAGATCACATTTGATGGTCAGAGCAGGTTTAACAGAGGAGGGGGCGTGGTCTAACAGGAGGGGGCGTGGTCTAACAGGAGGAGGCGTGGTCTAACAGGAGGGGGCGTGGTCTAACAGAGGAGGAGGCGTGGTCTAACAGGGGGGCGTGGTCTAACAGGAGGAGGCGTGGTCTAACAGGAGGGGGCGTGGTCTAACAGAGGAGGCGTGGTCTAACAGGAGGGGGCGTGGTCTAACAGAGGAGGAGGCGTGGTCTAACAGGAGGAGGCGTGGTCTAACAGGAGGGGGCGTGGTCTAACAGAGGAGGCGTGGTCTAACAGGAGGGGGCGTGGTCTGGTCTAACAGGAGGGGGCGTGGTCAACATATTGATATAGACTCATCCATAAACAGCCAAATCTTTACTTTAACGAAGTTTTATTGTTAAATCACAAATATCTGTGGCTAAAACATGGGGTCTAACGTGGGGGGCGTGGTCTAACATTGGATGGGGGCGTGGTCAACATACATCATAGTATATGGAGTCATCCATAGACATCTTAATCTTCCCTTTAACAAACTTTTATCATTAAATCACAAACATTTATAGCCAAAAATAACATTTTCTGGAGCCGATGGCATTGGAGGCGTCATAACTATGCCGTTAAATTAAAAACGTGGGGCTACAGTTTTTACAGTGTAAAAACGTCGGCCATCTTAAGTCAACAACTCTTTCAGTTTCAACGTAAACCAAACAAATTTAAAATGTTACACTATAATCCTGAAATCAGATGGTTAGAAGAGGTCGGTTTAGTCTTTAAAGTGACAGTAAAGTCAATAAATACATTAATGACCAATTAAAGAGTTAACGTTTGTTTTCTTTAGGCAACGACTTGTGAACATATGTGGTCGTAAACTTGTGACGACCAAGTAAAACCGTCTTTAAAGATCGTACTTAACTTATTTTAATGATTTTTAATTGTATTCTGAGGAGTTAAACCACATTAAAGTTCATTAAAGTGTTGAAAACAAATCAAACCAGAGTGGTTTCTGTGTTAAAACCAGATCTGACCCGTCAAACGTGAAAAGACTGATCAACCAAACGTGTTCATCCACCGACGTTTGATGAAAAAGCTACAAAAATCAACAAAAAGAGATAAAATCATAGCTTCAGGAAGAGTTTTTTTGGTAGCCACTCTTACATCAGCCTTGATTATTTATAAGATTTTAACGTGAAACACCTCAAAACACCGCAAGACGTTTAAATCAACGATTTATTTCAGCTGCAGATCAGTTTGTGACGAAATCAAAGTCCAGACAAGAAGTTAGAGTCCAACTGATCAGACTGACGTCTTTCAACGAGTCAACGGTCGTCTTGGTGCTTTGACGTGATTTTGTTAAAACTCAGTAACGATCAGATAATTGGCAACTCAAAGATATCACACCCTCCAATAATTCCAATAATAAGTGGAAAGATTTTAACGTGAAACACCTCAAAACATCGCAAGATGTCTGAACTCCCCAGGAATCGACATTTTATTTCTGTAGTGATGGCGTTTAGCAGGTTGTTAGCATGACGCTGACAAAGACGACAAACATTTGTCAAACTTTTGTCTTCCTGATCAATCGTCTAGAGCTCCATAGATCGGAGACGTTTAGGTACAATTCGTTAAATCTGGCAGATAATTCGCAACTTTGATAATTAAAGAGGAAGTGGAAGGATTTTAACGTCTGAACTGCCCAACGAATCAATGATATATTTCTGTGGTAGATCACTTTGTGATGAGAACCAGGAAGTTAGAGTCCAACCGATCGGACTGACGCCACTCGACAGTCATCTTGGTGCTTCGAGGTGATTTAGTCAAAACCGTCAAGGCTGATCTGAGAGCTGCCGACCCTTCAGGACGTCAAGCTACACTCAGACTTCAGACAACAGTCATTCTGGTTGAAAGTTCACACCCACACAGAGCGAGCAGCTCTATCTAACGCTAAAGTAGTAACAGTTGTCAAGTAGAAATGGCACTCTGTAACCATGGAGATATATAACCTTATTAGTTCAGGTAAACAAAAAAAACACCATCAACCACAACATCAACCACAACATCGACGGCTCGGTGTTTCTTCACCCTCTGACGACGCGTCCACTCTCAGTCCTCAGTCCCAGACGAATCCAAGACATTTCCCACGTCTGTGAGGAGTGTCTGTTTTGTTTGTGTAGAAAAAGAAGATTGGATCGTTTTTCTTTGTTAATTTTAATCCGTCCACATACGAATCCAAATCTTTGTGTGCCGGTGGTTCCCATGACGACCACCGTAGACCGAACAGGTTCCATCACGTGAAGTCGTGAAGTCGGATGCAGCTTCGTCACAGCCACCGTTCATTTTACGACAAGTCTGAGTTGTGATGCAGCATGGACTCAGGGTTTAAGACTCGAGGTCTGTATCCATCGGAGAAAGGCTGAATTAATGATGCAGGTGACCCAAACATTCGTCTAGAGCTCCATTCGGACTGGATCGGAGAAGTTCAGCTACACTTTGTAACATCTGGCAGATAATTATCTCAACCTCCAATAATTAAACAGGAAGTGGAAGGATTAACGTTAAACACCTCAAAACATTGCAAAACTCAAGCGAAACAGCGATTTATTTCTCGTAGATCAGTTTGTGATGAGATCGAACCAAAGTCCAGACAGGAATTTAGAGTCCAACCGATCTGTCCAACCTTCATTTTAACCAGTTGACAGTTGTCTTGGTGCTTTGAGGTGATTTAGTTAAAACTCTCACAGTAATGATCAGATAATTCGCTAGCCAAAGATATCACAGCCTCCAATAATTAAAGAAGGATCAACTGAATTTTCCAGGAAATGCTACGACCTTATTTGGCAAATCTAGAAACAAATACTTTGTTTGTGTTGGTTCTCAAGAAACAAAACTCGACAGAATCCAATGTGAATCTAGTCCGAATGGTTTCATCAACTGCCACAACACTTACGTGAAATGACAAGAGCACTTTGTGGGAGTAAGAAACGATAAAACACGTAACCTACGTTTTTTTGTTTTGTTTGTTTTGTTTGTTTTTTACTCCCGGAGACATTTAACAGGTTGTTAGCGTGACGCTGATGACAAACCTTTGTCAAACTTTAGTCTTCCTGATCAGTCGTCTAGAGCTCCATTCGGACTGGATCGGAGACGTTAGCCGGCTTCACACTGTCAGGGTAAAGCCGAGCCAGCCAGAGCACGCCGGGGCTAATTGCTTTCACACTGTCTGGTGCTGGTGCTAACTGGTGCTAACTGGTGCCAAGTCGGGGCTGTCTCGGGGCCACTAGCTCCAGATTTCTGGCCCAACCAAAACGTTAGGCCACACGGAGCTAGAAGCGCCGTCAACGTTAAGGCGGAGTCAACCTGTTGCTGTAGATGTGGAGACAGCAGGTAGAGGCACTGAAGATGGCAGTACAGAAATGTATTTAGGATTTTAGCTGATACGGAGAACGATGGACCGACAGTTCTGGTCTCGCGATGACGTTGGTGCTCTGTTCTTGGAACAAGGACGTCATGAAACACGTCAGTTTTCCAAGGTAAACATCCAGAGAGCTGCCCTGCAAGTCAGAGAAAAACTTAAGAAACTACGGTTGCAGTATAAGCTATGCTAGCTGCAGTTAGCAAGCTAACTTCGAATATGCTTCTTTTAGCAGATCTGCTAGAACTAGAATTGATTGTTTACTTGCTGCTAGTCGTTTGTTTTTGCCTAAGTCTTCCATCCTGTTTGAAAATGGGCGGTGTTGGTGATGTTTTCAAAAACAGGGGCTGACCGTAGGGTGATCCGGAAAGGCTAGTGACCTAACAATCTGAACAAAAAGTCTCGGGGCTAGACCTGGGACACTAGCACCTAGATGGTCCCCACATGGCCCTGGCCTGGCTCGACAGTGTGAAGGCGGCTGTTTAGTTAAACTTCGTAATATCTGGCAGACAATTATCACAACCACCGATAATTAAAGGGGAAGTGTAAGGATTTCAACGTGAAACACCTCAAAACAAGACGTTTGAACTCACCAACGAATCAGTGATTGATTTCTGTAGAAGATCAGTTGGTGACGAGATCGAACGAAAGTCGAACCAGGAAGTTCCAACGGATCGGACCGACGTCTTTTAACCAGTCGACACCGTCGTCTTGGTGCTTCGAGGTGATTTAGTTAAAACTCTCAGTAACGATCAGATAATTCACAACCCAAAGATATCACAACCTCCGATAATTAAAGATGGACCTGCAACCTGGAACTAGTTTTTCAGGAAATGCTACAAGCTAATTTGGCAAATTAAGAACAAATACTTTGTTTGTGTTGGTTCTCAAGAAATGGATCCAACGTGAATCCAGTCCGAATGATTTCATCAGTCGTCAGAACACTTACGTGAAACGACAAGAGCACTTGGGGAGTGAGAAACGATAAAACTCAACTTATTTTGTACTCCCGGTGATGTTTAGCAGGTTCACAACGCCGAGAAAGACGACGAACCTTCGTCAAACTCTGTCGACTTTGTCTTCCTTTCTGATCCTGACTTAATTCGGTTTGTCCACATTGTTTTTATTTGTTCATTTATTTATTTACACACAGACTCTTGCTGATGAAAAATATTGCTCTTCACTAATCTCAGATTTCTAAGGTGGTTAGAAATACACCAGCATGTACAATACAAATGTTACTAACACTCTTGTCATTGACAAAATATACTCTACCTTTAAGTCTTTCCGTCACAAAATATCAATATCAACACGCCTATCAATGTGACAGTGTACGAAAAACATTAATATGTTACATCGAGGGGCTGAGGCGTCGATGAAATGAGGGCGTCTGAGTTTCGACAGAGGCTGAAAGTCGTTTGCGTCGTTGCTTGTGATGCAGAGAAAGAGACAAAGACGATGACGCGTTCCCGTCCTCGCTCTTGTTTGCTGCTTTGTTTCAATAAAACAGCGCCCATTGTTTATTCCTATTTATGCCGAAGCTTTTCTTCTCTGGTGAAAAAAAAAAAAAAGGCCAACGCACAGGAAACCGACCGATCCGTCCAAAAAAAAGAAAAAAAAAACGAGGAACCCGTCCCCTTCGACGCGCCGCGAGTCGCGTCTCTCCCGTCTCATTAACTACCCGCCTCGTTCCTCTTTTCCTGACAGACTTCTTCGTCAAACGTCGCCTGTGATGAATGAATCAGTCGTCCCTCTGTCAGTCAGAGTGAATCATCCGCCCACGTCGCTCGCTCTTCATTTACAAAACAGACAATTTGTCCTCGGCACGTTTCCAAAGACACTCGCTGCCCGACGTTAATGACTATTTTTAAGTTGCTCTTTTCATGTCGGTGACAAGAAACACGACGCAATTCCTGTCGGAGGCGTAGCACACGTTTCAGATCTTCGCGTCTACCGTCATTAGCGTTAGCATCAACGTGACGTTAATTCACGTTTTAAACTGACCGGAATCCAAATATTTGCATTAATTTGTATTCAGATAATTGGCTAATCATTAGCATCTTTAACATGCTACAAGTTAATTAGCATGCTCGTTCAGATTCTGGATGTTTGCATTCAAAGAGGAACATGAACAATATAAGCTAGAAAGAGATACCGCAACGATTCATGTACAACTTTGGCGCTATGTCACGATTTTCAAATCCAGCCTTCGTGGTTCGGGAAAAGAAGCTAAGCTAGGTTAGCTGAAACAGCTTAATTACCTAAGCTATCAAGGTTAGATCTTAAAGATCTAAATTAACTGATTTAGCTCAAGTAGCTAAGTTAGCTGAAGCAGTTAAGTAATAGTAACTAGTAGCTCATGGACCAAATGCATCACTGATGCTTCTTTTCCTGAGCCGTGAAGTTACAATGGTTGGGTCTTTCTCAATTCAACATATCCCAAGATTCATTGCAGCATCAGGTGATGTCTGTGATGTGGACGTTCAGCTAAAGCTAAAGTGTACACGTACACTTAAACAGGAAGTTCTCTGTAGGCTAGACAACTGATTTGAGAACCGTTAGTTTGATGTTAGTTAAGACTCATGTCTGATTTTGTTTTTAGCTAGTTAGCTAACCATTAGCATATTTGACCTGTTGCTGGATAGTTAGCGAGCTAGCGCAGAGTAAAGGTACCCTGTGGATCCTGGATGGATGGAGTGCTGTATCTCTGTGAAGCAGCCAGGGGAAGCTATATTATGACTTTTAGGCCTTTTGGATAAGACGAATCTGACGTTGTTCACTCTGACTGACGACGTCTCGTTCACATAAATAAACAAACTTTCGAACGGGACCGAAGTGGAGAGCAGGGATTTGACAGCAGTCCTGTGGTGCAGTGGTTTTAAGATTTTAAGACTTTATCGATCCTGTACTTGTGCTGAGTTAACGGCTGATTTGATGTGACTCATCAACATCCGTGTTCACAAAACTCAACGTTATCTCTTAAAACAGTTTGAGGGCTTGACGCCCTGCAATTTGCTTCCTCTTCCTGGTTCCATCCGTCACACATTTCTGTCAATCACGCTGTCTCCATGACAATGACGACCTCGCCGGGGTCCTCTGGCGTCGGCGTGGCGGTGGAGGCGGGGTTACACAGTGTGAGTCCTTCCCCTGTGGTTATCTGACCTCTGGCGGGGCAGTCCACGCTGTCGTGAAGATCGGTGGCCCCACCCCCTTTTTTATCATCCTCCTCCACCTCCTCATCCTCCTCTTCATCATCTTCCTCCTCCACCCGACACCGGCACACCTCAATCCCAGAGTCCCCGGTCAGCCGTCGGTGTCTGTACTGGCTCTCGTCTGCGCCCACGTCGTCATCTTCATCATCATCGTTGTCCTCCTCTTCCTGCTCCTCCTCACCGTCCTCCCAGCTTGCCGGTCCCGGTTCAAAGACATCGACGCAGGGGGAGAACAGCGTCTGTTTCGGGGGCGACTGTGTAGCGCGAGGCGAGGGGGAGAGCGAGGAGGTGTGGCCGGACGAAGACCCACCTTTGTCGGATTGGTGCAGAGCAGTGAGGGGGTCTAGGAGTAGAGCCGGGGCCGGAGGGGAGGGGAGGGAGGAGGGTGAGGATGGAGGTGACGGTGATTGAGGGACGGTGGATTCAGACTCTATGGTGATGGCCGGGCAGGGAGAAGAGGAAGGTGCAGGAGTTGGGAAGGTGAGGACTGAACCATCTGATCTAGAACCAGCACCTGAACAAGATGCAGATTCAGAACCAGAACTAAAACCAGCTTGATGATCTGAAGCAGCTGGTACTGCATCCAGACCGAGACAAGATACAAGAACAGCTTCAGCCCCCGGGTGTTGGCACAAATCTGATATTGGACTTGGTGGAACGAGGGTCAGACCTGATCCAGGAGACAACTCTGGATTCCGGACTTGGACTGACTTGGGTGCAGTCGGTGCTGCATCTATGGTTGGGATAAGTTTTGGATGTGCAAGACTTTGAGGAGTGGTTTTAGTTAGTTGTTCTGGCACTGGGGTAAGATTTGAAGGAACTGGCTCTGGAGTTTGTGAAACGTTTGGCAATACAGGATCTGGGATGGGAGAAAGGGTTTTGGGTACTGCTTTGGGAGACTGGGATAAGTTTGTAGGCACTGGGTCTGGACCTTGTGTAAAGTTTGAAGATACTGGACCTAGAACTTGGGTATGGTTTGAAGGTGCCAGGACAGGCACAAGGCTGAGATTTGGGTCCCGGGTTGGGACACCAGAAGAGTCTGGTACCAGGGGCAAAGTCCTTCCAACATCTGGGGACAGTACCGAGTTTGGGCTGCTGGGAACGTTGTTTGTACCAAAAGTCCTTTTGAGATCGTTAGTTTCTAGGATTAGTTTGGCTTTGGGTCTGTCAGAAGTGGCCTCTGATGGAGTAGGAGGATCTGACACTGATATGGTTTTTGGGGCGGTTGTAATTTCAGCTGGACCCTCGATACTTATCTGGATGGAGGGGAGAACTGTGTCGGCGGCACTCGGACTGGGGAGTGCGCTCGAGCTACGTGTGCTGACTATCGGGGAACATGGCGTCAGATCAAGCTGCTGCATCGTGGGAGACGCCGCCTCAACGGGAAGGACCACCTCAGAACCAGGAGAGGGCGTCAGCAGAGGGGAGGCCGCCCTGGTAACAACCGCCACCACAGTAACAGTCTGGTTGGGAACCAGTGAGTCCAAGTCAACAGGTTCCTGAACTCCACCTGCATCGTCAATGTCAACAGCCACTGCAGCGTCCATCCTCTTGGAAGCGCAGTGCGACTCATTTACCTCTAAACAGGAAGCTGCGGCAGTTATGGTTTCCATAGTTACATCTAGAGTCAGAGGCGCAGCTTCACTGGGCGTGGAGGCGTGGCTTGTGTCGGTCTCATACGTGACCGGTGCTGAGAGGGAGGAGCTACACGGAGAAGAAGGGCAGCAGGAGTCGCAGGAGCAGCTGGAGCTACGGGAAGGACGCACACTTTGTCAATAGCATTAGCGTTATCATTAGCATATCATCTACATCTATTTCCTTGAAGCTAATATAGCATTAGCATTGTTTGTTACCTGTTGTCCGAGCTGAGGGAGGACGGTCCGTCGCTGAGCGGCTGGTGCAGCAGCGGACCATGCTGCGTCAGCAGGTGGGGGTCGACAGTCCGAGGGGGTTGTGGGTAACGCGGGGTGGTGAACACCGAGCTGTAGGGGGGAGGAGGGGTGGAGGGTTGGGCCGCAACCTCCTCGTACGATGGAAGCTTCAGCGACGCCAGAAAACCTTAAAAACAAGAGCAAAGAGCGGCTGCTGAGTTTTGGACTTCCCGTTTCTGAATCACAAATCTGTCGAATCAAAATCCGTCCGTCAGAAGCGGCTTCATCGTCTTACTGAGGTCCAACATGGAGGAGGGGTAGGAGCTGGCACCGTGATACGCCAACAGGCTGATCTCTCGCTGCCGCTGCTGCTGCTGGACTCTCAGTTTGGCTCGGCGGTGGCGGTAGGCACAGCAGCAGCTGAACAGGATGAGGACGGTCCACAGCAGCCAGAACCCTGAACGACAGGTTACACAGATGTCACAGAAACAGCTGGAAAAACAGTAAAAAGGTGCCAAACAAGAGTCTTACTTCCAAAGCTAACAGCTAGCCATGCTAACGTGCGACCAACTTACACCAGAGTTCGTAGTAGTAGGTGCAGCAGCCGGTCTCTCCGCAGCAGTGTCCCGTCTCACACAGGTATCCTCCGTTAGCGTTAGCCCCGGGGCAGTACCGTGGTCTCCCCAGCAGGGGCAGGCTGCCACCGGAGTGGTACTCCATCGCACCCCTGCTGCTCTGCCCGGACTTAGCCCCGCGCCACCGCTGCTCGGCTCGCTACGAGCCGCTAACTAACCGTTAGCTGCTGAAGGCTCGATCTCAGTTAGAATCCAACTACATTTTTATTTAATTTTTTTGTTTTTAACTTCTGAAGACGAAAGGGGGGCGGAGTTTAGGCTGGATTTGCTGCGCTAGCTGTTAGCTGCTAATCTCACGTAGCTTTACAGTGAAGGTAATTTACATTTTTTTAGCACTGCTCACTGCAGCTCAGAGGAATTCACAGTAAAGTAGCCGCCAGCTCATCACCAACCACGAGGCAGGTAACAGGTTAGCTAGAGACGCTAGCAAGCTAACGTAGCTAACAGCACTGGTGCAGCGAGACGAGATGACGATCTGAACTGGAGAGAAGAAAAAAAAAAAAGACAATAGTTTATTGATGAAGAACTCAACAGTACGTCACACACACACACACACACACACACACACACACACACAACTGAAACGTCCACTACTACAGGCCTGTTTGATATTCATCACTGCACCGACTCAAACCACAAACCAACACAATGCTGCCTCTCTGTCCACGACACACACACACACACACACACACACACACACACACACACACACACACACACACACACACACACACAGTCAGTCAGTTGTTGGATTTCAACAATTTTTCTTAAATTTACGAATCAAAAACACATTAAAACTTAACTTGAAAGTAAAAGTTTCACTCTTTTTTAAACATAATTTAATAATAATTTCTATGACAATAAACGATCAAAATAAAAAGTCAAATACATTTTTTATCAGTTTTAACTTTAGAAACGTGACAAGTATCTGTGACTGATATCTTTGAGTAAAGTTAGCGACTAATAAATCAGCTATTTACACGATTTATTCGTAATTTATATTTACATTAAAACGTCTGGTTTAACTGTAAAACAATTCAACCAGATATTATTTATTAGTAGAAAAATATTATATTATGGATCCACGTCCTAAAAAACAACATTTAACCTTTTATTAAGATGTTTCAACCAGTCCCCATGTTAACAGGTAAACAGGATCACACACACACACACACACACACACACACACTCAATCCGTGTGTCCGTGTGTGTAGTTTTTTTTCTCACACACACGAGGCCAAGTTCAGCTGCTGCAGTGCTGCGCGCGCACGCACACACGCACGCGCGCGCACACACACACACACACACACACTGCTGTTTTGCAGCGTGGAAAACATGTTGGCCCGTGGTCAGTGACCGCAACACACACACACACACACACACACACACACACACACACACACACACACACACACACACATATATAAATATTCAGTACACTGTAGTCATATGTATATTTATATTTGTGTGTGTGTGTGTGTGTGTGTGTGATATCCACGTACACACACGTTGTGGTTTATATCACATTACCGGACCGTGTGATTCTATGTTTAACGGATCCTCCAGCTGTCGGTACCGACCCCCTCCCTCCTCCCGTTAATAAACACAACGTACCGCTCCATCCTCCTCCGGTCTCCGGTTCCCGGGCCTCGCTGCCTCCGTCGTCCGGTTGTGTTGGTGAATGTCGGTCGTCGGTCGGTGCTCGGTACCGCCGGGGCCTCCTCCTCCTCTCTCCGTGTCTCCGGTTCCCCGCCTCCTCGCTCTCCCTCCTCGGTGCGACCCTCCGCCAGCCCCGCCGCCATCAGCGCCAGCGGCACGTCAAGTCCCCCCGCGGCGCGAGACGCCAACTTCCGCCTTGTCGCCAGGATGAATTTCAAAATAAAAGACGTAACAACAGGTATTGTCATTAAACCCAAAAATTAAATTAAATTTTTATGAATTTACTATATTTTAATAGTTTAATATTCTAATTTAGTATTTGTTAAAGAATAAACGATATTTTATAAATGATGTCATATATGACATCAGTTTGTTGTACTAAAGATTATTAAAATAATTCTAATTTAATATAGTTAAATTATACTTGTCACTTGTTTAAAACAGTGTAATAAAGCATCTAATAAATACTGTTTGAATACTATTTAACATAATTATTATTATGTGTATTGTTCTGAATGAATTAAATTACCTCTTATGTATCTTGTATTTTATTTAATTTGTCTGGAGTCAAACTCCCTCAACTTGCACCAGTAAATCTTATATAATAATAATAATATTATAATATCGACTTTTATTTTGAAAAGTTGAATCGACCCTAGCTCAGACCGGAAGTCCCGCTCGTGTCCGTTTTTTCGAACTCGACGGACCCGCCATGACAGCGGCTGTAACGGTCCAGTCCGTCGGTGAAAATCAGCGAATAACGGAAATTTAACTCGACTGTCGTGTTTTAATTTCAGCTCGTGACTGTCACACAACATGGAGACGCTCCCACGTTACTGTGTTTAATAAAACGTTCACACTTACGTGTAAAAATACCGAGATCGGTCCGCTCGGTGAGAAATACCGTAACGTTTCTAATAAATCTGATCACAAGTTCTCTACGTCTCTGATTGGTCCGAGGAGACGCGCTGCGGACCAATCACAGCGAAGCACTGAGGGAGACTGCTGGTGGTGGCAACAGTGTGTGTGTGTGTGTGTGTGTGTGTGTGTGTGTGTGTGTGTGTGTGTGTGTGTGTGTGTGTGTGTGTGTGTGTGTGTGTGTGTGTGTGTGTGTGTGTGTGTGTGTGTGTGTGTGTGTGTGTGTGTGTGTGTGTGTGTGTGTGTGTGTGTGTGTGTGTGTGTGTGTGTGTGTGTGTGTGTGTGTGTGTGTGTGTGTGTGTGTGTGTGTGTGTCTTGTCAACAGGTTAACACTGGTAACATGAAGACCAGGACCCGAATTCACAAAGAATCTTCTTAGTGACGTGGTTCTAAGAAAAATCTTCCTTAAATTGAAAGATTTTTCTTATAATTTTCACTTGGTGAGATAAAAGTTACTCACAAAGCATCTTGGGCCGGAGGACTTTTACGAACCTAAGAGTCTGACGTACGTCCAGACCGAAAGTGACCAAAGTGAACAAGTCTCCCAACACGCTGAAGAAGCTTCACTGTCAATAAAATGTTGAATTTGCTCATGTCGTGACATTATTCAGTCAACACACACCACATGTTTCCCTCCCACAAAAAAATAAAAGCAAAGACAACGACAGAGAGAAAACACAAATATATGTACATATTTGTTAACCTCTAGTTCCCTGAGGCCCCGGTACCGGGGGCAGAGTGGGTCACATCCGATTTCACGGCGAGTAATGGTCCCTCTGCTCCATGGACATCGGCATGTTTAGTTTCCTCAGAAACGTCAGTATCTCAGCTAAAAGCTTATAAACCACTTCTACAACCACCAAACTCAGCTAAAGCTACCAACAATTATGACAGAAAATAAACAAACTCCACAAAAAGACGTCAACACAAACCACCACCCCCCTCTTCAAAACGGGGTTTTGTAAATAAACAGACGGCGCCTCTGCTGAGAGCGGAAGTCTGTAGATTATAAAACTACAAATTTCATCAAGATCCGACTAAAACTGACTGAACCAGCAGCGACAGGACGATCAATAACGTTCAAACGATGGATAAACTCGATCGTTTTACCTGTCTTACCTTCTTACAAGATGTAAATCCACAGAGATAACGCCACATTAAACAACTACATCTCCCAGGATGCTTTGTGAGCAGTTTCCACTGAAAAATCAGCTTCTCCTGAGATGTGATTGGCATGACATGTCCATAATGAACTGAGTACTGACTATGTGAACAGTCTCGGTACCAAAATACCTAACACTTGTGAGACTTCATAAGAGGTGATTGAGGGTGAAACAATAAAATAAGACAAATATTTATTTTTGTGTGCGTTATAGCATATAACCTGCCTGAAAATATGCTGCAGTCGACAAAAAAAATCAATATTTATGTTTTCAATACATGAATGAAAACATGATTATCAATATGATATGATAATAATCCATTCATGTCAGCTGATCATCCTAAATCCCATTCACTTCACTTCTAACTGACTCCATTCAGTGTTTATTGTGTTTCTGTCCCAGTGAAACTGTTTTGTGACACCAAGTAAGTCTCAACACTGCCACCAGATGGCGACAACACCAGTTGGCACCTGGAAACAAAATGAGGAAATAAGAGAAATCGAAAGTAAACTTATCAGTTTGAACCAGTTTGATCAGCAGGAGACACAGACGTCAGCAGGACTTGACTTGTCAGTCTTGTCAGTTAGAGGCAGATTTAACAGGACTGTGGTGGTTGTAGCTTCAGAGGATGGAGGTGTTGGTGGTGTGTGTGATCCTGCTGCACGGTAAGAAGACCTCCCTACACACACTAACAGAGGAACACTGGGTCTTTATAGACAGCTTCATTTCACTTCAGATGTACCGTCGCTCCTGCCACTGACGACAGTCCTGATGTACAACAGCGGGTTCTTCGGTCAAAGTGATTGAAATGAGAAAAAGTAAAAAGATTCGTTCTGTTCAAAAGAACAAATTCTGGTTCAGTTCAAACATGATGTTTTCATTGTGTTGTCAAACGACAACAGTGACGAGCTGCTGATCTCACACACTCGTGTTTTTTTATACGTCCAACAAATTTATTCAACCTTCTACACTGACATGGATCCTGCCCTAGTCAATGATTAATGTCTGTTTATGGATTAATGGATTGATGGTAACTGGCTCAGACTAGTCTAAATAAAATAACATAAAACTCAGTAAAATTACTGTATCCTGTTTAGTTACAGTTCAACTCTCAAACTATAATTCACCTTCAATAATATATTGATAACAAACAAAGGTCAGAGGTCAACCAGCCTCTAGTGATGAAGCGTCACTATAATTCTCACAGGTATATTTTAACTGTTTCACATGTTTTAACTCTGACATGGAAACACTTCTTTGATGAACGTGGGCCTTTGAACTGCTACTGGCATCTATCCACACATTTTATTGTTTAACTGTTGACTCATCAGTCAGAGTCAACACTGTAAAAAGAGAAAAACTGTCCAGATAAAAATCAGCTGTTACTGCTGATTCCAAGTCTACTGCACTGGGTGAAATATCAGCTCCTGAAGTGGGAAGGAGGTAACTGATTTTATCTCTTTTTTAATTTTATCTATCTTTATCTAAAAAAGTTGATAAAGTCACTACTGCTGAGGTTTACTGGAATAGACGTCTCCACAGAGCTGTGACTTTCTGTCAGCCTGGCTACAGTGATGAGAAGGAACCTGGGTTGTTCTTGTTTTCCTCAGTTAAAGAAGAATAGTAAGAGGCTCTGGCCTTTCTGAGGACTCTCTTATATTCTATGAAACTATCTCTCCAGGCTACATAAAGTTCTTCTTGTTTGGTTGAAGCCACTTCCTCTCTAGAATCTGACTGTTGCTTTAAAGCCTGTGTTTGTGAGTTAAACCAACTCTCCTCCTCTGATTCACTACCTTCTTTCTCAGTGGGGCAACAGCATCAAGTGTTGAACGTAGACAAGATGCAACACTGTCAAAACCATGATCAACCTGAGCAGCAGTAAATTTAAGAGTCATCCTCTGCTGTGTTCATATATGACACTTGGATAAATAACTGTTGTTTGAATTTAGCCACAACATCGTCAGACAGACACCTACTGTAGTGAAACTGCTTCTCAGAAGTTGTGTAATCTAACACAGTGAACTCAAACCTTATTAAGAAATGGTCAGAGAGAAGAGGATTATGAGGAAATATTATTAAATTGTTAACATCAACACCATAGGTAAGAACAAGGTCAAGGGTGTGGTTGAAACAGCAGTAGGTTTGTTTATGTGCTGAGAAAAGACAATTGAATCTAACAACAGGTTAAACACAGAACTGAGGCTGTTGTTATCAACATCTACATGAATGTTAAAATCACCACTATAATAACTTTATCTGTGCTGAGAAATATCTCAGATAAAAACTGTGAAAATTCAGCTATAAATTCAGAATAAGGACCAGGACGATACACAGTAACTACCACAACTGGTTTTTGCATTTTCCAGTTTGGATGTGAGAGACTAAGAGTGAGACTTTCAAATGAGTTATATCTAGTCTAGGTTTAGGATTAATCATTAGATTAGAGTTAAAATGGCTGCAACTCCTCCTCCTCGGCCTGTGTCTAGAGGAATGTGAGTGTTAACATGAGTTGGAGGAGTTGATTCATACAATTCAATTCAATTTATTTTATTTATATAGCGTCGCCAGGTCATAAAAACATTTATCTCAAGTCTCTTTACATAGAGAAACCAACATTTCCACAATGAGCAGCTCTTGGTGACAATGGAGGAAAAAGTCCCTTTTAACAGGAAGAAACCTCCATCAGAACCAGACTCAGAGTGGACGTCATCTGCCTCGACCGGCTGGAGAGAAATGAAAACAGAGAAAAGAGAAGAGACAGAGGAAAGAGGGAGGAGGATGGGGGAGAGGGGGAGGAAGAAAAGTGGGAGACCAGAAAGAGACAGTAGAGACTAGATGGTTACAAGTAGTTGTTAAAGTAAAATTATCATTACAATTAATATTACAATAATAATAATAATAATGATGAAGATGAAAATGATGATGTCGTCAAAGAATTGGAGTCCAACAGCTCTGGAGTCAAAACTTCCTGTAAAAGAGAAAGAGGTAGGAGGAGACACAACTGCGAGAGAACAGATGATGTTAATAACATGTAATATTTAAATATAAATATCAGGACATGAAGTGTGAGGGAGAGACAGAGACTAGAGGAGTGAGGGACAGAGAGAAGAGGAGCAGTGTATTGTCAGAGTCCCCCAGCAGTCTAATCCTATAGCAGCTTAACTAAAGGATGGTTCAGGTCCATGTCCCACCTGGACCATCCTCAACTATCATCTTTATCATAAAGGAAAGTTTTTAGTCTAACCTTAAAGGTAGAAACGGTGTCTGCCTCCCGGACCCAAACTGGATCTGGTTCCATCAGAGAGGAGCCTGATAACTGAAGACTCTACCTCCCATTCTGGTCTTAGAGGCTCTAGGAACCACAAGTAAACCAGCAGTTTGTGATCCAAGTGATCTATTAGGATAATAAGGAACTATGAGCTCCTTAAGATATGATGGAGCCTGATCATTAAGGGTTTCATAGTCAAGCAGGAGGATTTTGAATTCTATTCTAGATTTTACCGGAAGCCAATGAAGAGCAGCCAATACTGGAGAAATATGATCTCTGGTCCTACTTCCTGTCAATACCCGTGCTGCAGCATTCTGGATTAGCTGAAGGGTTTTGATGGAGTTACTGGACCACCCTGATAGTAGAGAGTTACAGTAGTCCAGTCTAGAGGTAACAAATACATGAATTAACTTTTCAGCATCCTTTCTAGACAGGATGCCTCTGATTTTTACAATATTACGTAGGTGGAAAAAAGCTGTTCTAGAGACTTGTCTAATATGAGATACAATGACATGTCCTGATCAAAGATTACTCCAAGATTACTCATTCAGACTAACAAAATCCTCCTGCTTCAGCCAAGTTTCAGTGACACAGAATAGGTCAATATTATGATCAATTATCAAATCATTCACTAATAAAGATTTGGATGGAAGTGATCTTATGTTTAATAATCCACATTTAATAACCTTATGATTTGATTCTACTGTGTTAGTTGTGTTAATCTTAATTAGGTTGCTATGAGTTACTCCTCTTTTTGGTTTAATAAACTTGTGGTTGGAGCAGACACAGTTTCTCTACATCTATGAGTGGGTGATGCTCTAACTGAAGCACAGAGAAGCTGTAGGACTGAACTCTGCCTCCTGGTCTCAACTCTGGGTTGTCAGGTTTTAGGTCTAATAAAATCGGTCAGATTTCTAGATAAGAGAGCTGCTCCATCCAAAGTGGGTGGATGTCGTCTCTCTAGTCAGACCAGGTTTCCACCAGAAGCTTTTCCACTTTTCTAAATTGTTGACAATAATTTTATTGTATATCAGAACATGTCACACATTCCACTCATCCATCATCACAGTTTCTCATTCAGTAAATGCATAACAGCACAGTGACTCTGGACAAACCATGTTGATAGTAGGTGTTTTAAGTGCAGACACATGATGTTGTAGTGTATATTTCTATGGACAAATAACAATAATCACAATAAAGCTATGACCAAAAAAATGACATTCAGCTGTTAACTGCTCTGTGATTTCAATCTATAAAACTTTCAATCAATGGATCTTTCTAATAAGGTGTTTAATAAATGATCTATTACAGTAATCACAGTCGTATGATCTCAATATGAATGTTTTTTCGAATTAATTTTCATGAAAAGAAGTTCAAGTATTTCTAGTTCAGTATTGGTAGAGGTTCAGGAACAGTCCGGGTCAGTCAGGGTTGTCCTGTTGCCACTGGACATGATCAGAGCTTAGCATCACAAATGTAACTTTGTTTATGTTGCTTGGACGCTAGCTTGATATCTTTGTCAACAACGTTAGTTAATCTTAACAGTCAACAGTATTAAAATGGACTCAGTCCTGGATTCAGGAGAAAAAAATATGGTTTTCACCCCATGGAACAACAGACCAGCTCTAGACCCTGAAGAGGGGGCTAGAGGGTGCAGGGAGTTTACCCAACATGTCCACGTGTGCTTACGGTCGTAATCCTGCTCCAGATGCTCTCTGGAGGGGTGTCCACTCAGGTGGATGTCACCATTTGTGTCACTATTTGGACTATTTATGTTCACCACCAGATGTCGCCCAAGAGGGTTGTTTTGTATTTCAGAACTTCCTGTGATGTCACTGGTTAATTATACTCACCTGTTTCCTGATTTCCTGGTCACGTGTCTGCCTCGTTAGCCTATCACTCTGTAGTATTTAAGCCCTTTGTTTGGGGCCTCGCCTTTGTTGAGTTTTTTAAGGAGCCGCTCTGTAACACATGTTCACGTGATAAGAATCTGAAACATTGTCTGGATTTCCTCTGTACGGACTGAGCTTTGTCCTTTGTTTTTCCTTTTTGGCCTCCTGTGTTTTTGTAAAGGATTGTGTTTGACTGAACTTTGGTTTTGGAATAAAAGACCTTTTTCTCAAAAGACTTCTCACTGTCCGCTACTAAGTCAGACCTGCATCAGTTCCTTAGCCTGGTGGATCATTGGCTGTAACACTGGATGTCTCCCGAGGGAGGTGTTTTGGGCATGCCCATCTGGGAGGAGGGAGGAGACCCAGGAACACCTCGGGGTTCCCCCAGAGGAGGTGGTGGAAGTGGTTGGAGAGAAGAGTTTCTGGGCCTCTCTCCTGAAGCTGCTGCCCCCGAGATAAGAGAGAGAGAAAACGAAATAAAACATCCGTCCATCCAGTCATCAATACCTATGACAAAGTAATCATCTGGGATCTGGTTTGGAGTGGACACAGTTCACACAGCCCCAAAAACACATGATTGTTTAACTTTTCTAAGTGAATTTTCCACAGAAATGCCAACCACTTTAGACCGATATGGCAGAGGCTTTACTGGATGCTGTGGTTGATCAAGGGATGTCTACTTCTATGTCTATGCTCAGCTCCTTCACATGGACCTTCTCTGTCTCTGTCCTCAGTGTCCCAGCATGTCTCAGCTGTGGAGGTGTATGAAGGAGACTCTGTCCTGCTGCCCTGTCTGTTTCCTACATATGATGCAGTCGAACCGTCAGTGAGTTGGAGCCGCTACGACCTCAGTCCTTCAACCGTCCACCAGCGTCAGATGGACGGTGACCAACTTAAAGACCAAAACCAGCGTTACAGAGGCCGAACATCGATGGAGACCGACGCTCTGGAAACTGGAGACCTCAGACTCAATCTGACACAACTCCAGGTCTCTGACACTGGAACCTACACCTGCACCATCAGATCACAACGAGGTGAAAGGAGAGTGACAGACGTAGAGCTGAAGGTCAAAGGTCAGATACACATCACAACATCTACTGTAGATATGTAGTTACAGGTCAGAGGTCAGAGGTCATGTTGTTCTTTATCTCTCCAGTGTCCCCAGAACGATTTCCCTCCTGGTCCAAAGCTCTGGTTGTTCTCCTGGTTGTTGTTCTTATTGTTGCTGTGGCTCTTTATGTACGTTTTCGACTCTACTTCAAGTCAGGTAAGTTACTACTACATTACCCATAATGCTCATGGGTTACATCTGTTCTTCACTTAAGGGAAAACTAACATGAGGCTGTTGAAGATGAGTGAGTAGTTATTAGTTGAGTGTCAGTGAGCAGCTGATTGACAGTGAATCAGAAAAACTGTTGAAGCTTCAAAGTCTGAATATTGAATGTGTCCATCAACATGAGACAGAGAAGGATGAGACATGGACGACTGTTATCATCAGAGCTGCTGCTGCTGCTGCTGCTGGTGTCTGTACTGATGATGATGTGTTTGTTGTTTCTCTCAGTCCAACAGGTGGAGGTGGATCCAGGGTCAGAGTCTGTCCTGCTTCCCTGTAAAACCTTCAAGACTTTCTTCAATAAAGACGTCAGAGTCGTGTGGACGGACAGAGACGAGCGGAAGGTCCATGTGTATCAGAACGACTCTGACCAACCTGAAGACCAGAACCAACTTTACAAAGACCAGGACCAGATTTACAGAGACCGAACTGAGATGAAGAAAAACCTGCAGCGACCTGGAGACCTGAGTCTGACACTGAAACATCCCACAGACAGAGACTGGAACATCTTCAACTGCACCGTCTACAACAGAGAGAGAAAGATCCTGATGAAGAAACAAGTTGTTCTAAAGGTCAAAGGTCAGTGTCTCTCTGATTCATATAATAACAATAAAACAATTGTCTGATGAATTTTCACCTTTAACAAGTTTGAAAGTCAAATGATTTAACACTAATTGTGTTTCAGAGACTGAGTTTCCTGTAGTGAAAACTATAAACACTGGTGATAACTACAACTGACCATCAATGGACAGTTTAGTTTCTTTACCATTTACATGTGTGAGGTGAAAACACACAGACATGTTTCTGTATTGATTCTCTCCATGTTGTTGGACAATGATAATGACATAGAGGTCAGTGTACTCTGCTGAGCACTGAATCACTACACATGTTGGACTTTATCAAACATCTACTGCTCTGTTGTACTTTCACCTAGAGACGCCATTTAAACTTTAAATTATAGACACAAGTCCAGTCTGTTGATGTGCTGATCAAGTTATTGATAGGTTTTATAGTTTTTGATCAATCACTGTTTAATCATCATGACCAGAGTTTATAATGAGTGTGTATTGTGTGGAATGTTTAGGCTAGAGTGGATGATGTCATCAGCCAGGGAGGAAGGGGTCCTAGAATTCAAAACTGCATTTACCTTGTTATTGTTGAAAATAGACAGCTTGTTTTGTCTAAAGGACCATAGCAAAACCTCAACTCCAACTTCGACCTCCTCTACACGCAATTAGTAAACCCCTCCACAAGTTGACCACTGTCAGGTTAACATGTGATGTACCTGTCAATCCCAGATTGTCGTGTCATTTCCTGAAATTAACAGCACTCAGACTTCCACTGAGCCGTTTCCTTGATTCTTCATAAATCCACAGATGTGTTTTATCTGAACTTACGACAGATATAACAGATGGTCACTTGCTTTATTCACAATGTAATGCTACAGACTTTATGTTGTTGTTTCCACATTGTCAGTCACGCAACACATGAGTGTCCACACATGTGGGCTTTAAAAACATAAAACAAATCACTTACCCTTAAGATGATGCTGTTTGTAGTCGTTCATATCACCTGGGTTTTACTGGGGCTCACATAAAGATCAAATTTGTGTCCGATGGTTGCTTAAATGTCAATGTGTTGTGACTGTCACCAGATAACATGGGTGTATCACCTGGGTTAACATGTGTTGAACAGTTGACACACGTCTTGACGGACAACACAGGTAAAACACAACTATTGTCAAGCTGCATGGTGTGTGAAGTGTGGATTACCAAGTGATGCTGTTTCGAATCCCAACGCTGCCCTGGCCAGATGTTTTTTGTTTTATTTTATTTTTATTTTCTATTCATTTTGTGGCCAGAACAATTCACATATCGGTAGCTGATTATTTTGTGGTTTTTACTTTTTCATTAACCGTTGGTGTTCACGTTTTTTTGGCAAAATCTTGCTCCACCATGCTCACATGGGCCTATTGTTCAGGAAAATGACAAATCTGTGGCCAGTTGACATGAAAACCAGTTAACCTGCAACACTGGCAACAAAACACAGCGTGTCTAGCTGCGGGGTAAACCGACCAATCAGCGTGCAGCTCATTTCATTATTAATGAGCTTGCAGAAAGGATGGTGAAAACCAGTCATTCTACGGCTTTATCTTGGGGTTGTATCAGGCCTTCTAGCAGTGCTCCTGGGCCATTCTCAGCCCCACGAAATACATATGCTCTATAGAGCATCAAAGAACAGTTTGAAATAGTTGAAAAAAGTCTTCTAGGTCTCCCTTAATGTATTTGATGCATAAGAATGAACAACAATGAAACTGTTCAAATCAGTTTGTTAATTGTTAATGTCATTGTTGTTATTTGTCTCTACAACAGATGAACCCATACAGCAGGTTTTAGATGAACATAAGATCAGTCTGAAGAAAAGATGTCAACATGTGACTGAAGCAACTGATGAACCAGGAAGTGAAACCCTCCTTACACTGGGACAGAGGTGTCACAACATCTTTAAAGTCTTATCCAACCAACATGGACACATCAGACTGGTTCTGACCAACGGTGTCGCTGGAGTTGGAAAAACCTTGTCGGTGCAGAAGTTCACTCTGGACTGGGCAGAGGGCTCAGAAAACCAAGACGTCAGTCTGCTGGTTCCTCTTTCGTTCAGGGAGCTGAACTTGATCAGAGATGAGCAGTACAGTCTTCTCAGGCTGCTCCATGTTTTCCATCCAACATTACAGAAGCTCACAGCAGAGCAGCTGTCTGTCTGTAAAGTGCTGTTCATCTTTGACGGCCTGGATGAAAGCAGACTGTCACTGGACTTCAACAACATGGAGGTCGTGTCTGACGTCACACAGACGTCATCAGTCGACCTGCTGCTGACAAACCTCATCCGGAGGAATCTGCTTCCCTCGGCTCTGGTCTGGATCACTTCCAGACCTGCGGCAGCCAGTCAGATCCCTCCATCATGTGTGGACAGGGTAACAGAAGTACGAGGCTTCACCAACCCCCAGAAGGAGGAGTACTTCAGGAGGAGGATCAGTGATGAAGAGCTGTCCAACAGAACCATCTCACACATCAAGACGTCCAGGAGCCTCCACATCATGTGTCAGGTCCCAGTCTTCTGCTGGATCAGTGCTACAGTTCTGCAGCACATGTTGACCACAGAGCAGAGAGGAGAGCTGCCCAAGACCCTGACGGACCTGTACTCACACTTCCTGCTGGTTCAGACAAAGAGGAAGAAGCACAATGACGATGAGACGAGTCCACAGGAGCTGACGGAGGCTGACAGGGAAGTTCTCCTGAAGCTGGGGAGGCTGGCATTTGAACAGCTGCAGAAAGGAAACATCATGTTCTACCAACAAGACCTGGATCAGTGTGGTCTTGGTGTCTCAGAGGCCTTGGTGGACTCAGGAGTCTTCAGAAGAGAGAGTGTGATCCTCCAGAAAACAGTTTATTGCTTTGTTCATCAGAGTGTTCAGGAGTTTCTGGCTGCAGTCTACATGTTCCACTGTTTCACCACCAGGAAGACTGAGGTACTGCAGGACTTCCTGGGTTATTACCACAGTGACTCATCTCTGGATGTCTTCCTGGAGGAAGTCATGAAGAAATCCCTTCAAAGTAAAACTGGTCACCTGGACCTGATTGTTCGCTTCCTTCATGGTCTCTGCCTGGAGTCCAACCAGAGAGTCTTAGGAGGTCTGCTGGGTCAGACAGAGACCAGTCCAGAATCCATCCAGAGAGTCATCAACAACCTGAAGAAGATGAACAGTGATAAAATCTCTCCTGACAGAAGAATCAACATCTTCCACTGTCTGACGGAGATGAACGACCACTCAGTTCATCAGCAGATCCAAGAGTCCCTGAAGTCAGAGACCAGATCAGAGAAACTCTCTGAGATCCAGTGTTCAGGTCTGGCCTACATGCTGCAGATGTCAGAGGAGGTTCTGGATGAATTGGACACTGATAAGTACAACACATCACAGGAGGGACGACGGAGACTGATCCCAGCTGTGAGGAACTGCAGGACGGCTCGGTGAGTCCAGACATGATCATTAACATCATCATCAGTAGATTAGATCAGTGATTTAGTCTCATTCACTCAGTATTAAAGCAGAACTGGTCTCAGTAGAGCACATGAGACCAAACCAGTTTCCAGTGAACTGGTTCTGTTGTGGTCAGAGGTCAAAGGTCAGTGTGACATCATCAGTCTGAAGACATGAGGTCAGCGTGAGCTTGTAGCAGCAGGCGTCCACAGTGAGGCAGTTATCAGAGAGAAACAATGATGTGAACATGTTGATCACATCATCACCTCTTTTATTCTCTGTGTTGTCTACTTTTATTACAACTTGTCTCTTTTTATTCTCACACACTTTATATTTTCTATCATTACAGATTTGTTAACTGTCAACTCTCAGACTCTGACTGTGAAGTCGTGGCCTCAGCTCTGAAGTCCAACCCCTCACATCTGGTACAACTGGACCTAAGTGACAACAAGCTGCAGGATTCATCAGTGAAGAGTCTGTGTGCTGGACTGGAGAGTCCAGACTGTCGACTGGAGACTCTGAGGTCAGTTCACTGACTGGACCTGTTGTAGTTTTCTTGTTTTTCACTGGTTTGTACATTTGTGTGGTTTCTGTGATGATCTTGAAACAATAATGTGATGAAGAGAAAAGACTGTTGTTGTTTCAAAAGAAGGTGAGAAACATGAAGCTGCAGCACAGACACAGATCCTCTGCTGCTGAAACTGAAGTCACATACGTGATGATGATGAACGACTCCATCAAACACAAACAGTCATTAAGGTTCCACTTTGTTTCCAAGTGACAGTTGAACCAGATGAATGTCAGCAGCTTCACGGAATCTGATGTAACAGACTGAGGCCGAGCGCTCGTCCTCCTCGACTTATCAAACGCAGAACAAGTTGTTACTGAGACACGTCGGACGCTACATTGATATGTAAACAGGATGTGAGCTTCCTCTGGTCGGCCATGTTTGTCGTTAACAGCAGAACAATGTTCACACACAAAATTTACTCACACAAACCTTCTCAGCTCCAAAACACAGGAGGTTACAAGAAGATAAAAATAAATAAACAGGAACTGACTTTTAGTGCAACATGTGTGATGTGATGTTGATTCTATATTGACAGACGTGACTGAGGTCAGCAGCTTGTTGTGAACCTGTGTCACATCAACAGGTGTATGAATGTTGTGTTGACATGTGGATGATGTGTGTAGAAGGCTGACATGATGATGATCCACAATAACACAAGGACAAAGTCTCTGTGCTGATGTCAGAGGAAACATCATTGATCAGGACACATCTGATCACATCATTCACCATTTTACCTTCATCTTTTATTCTTTATTCAGATTGAAGTGGTGCAGTTTGTCAAATATCAGCTGTGATTCTCTGGTCTCAGCTCTGAAGTCCAACCCCTCCCATCTGAGAGAGCTGGACCTGAGTGTAAACCAACTGCAGGATTCAGGACTGAAGGATTTGTGTGGTTTTCTACAGAGTCCAGACTGTGGACTGGAGACTCTGAGGTCAGTTCACTGTCTGTTACGGTTATAGATCTTATATCTTTCATTTCTCTTCACACAGTTTGACAGATCATCTCAGTCTCTACACACTTATTTCTACTTTCTTTATTAATGATCAATAACAATTTTTCTCCCATTTTCATAGCAACTGAGGTGCTGGCTTTAATTTCTGCTCCATTTTGACAAATTTGATGTGACTCTTCTCACACTGTCACAGAGCAGTGTCAGACAAACAGTCCTATCATGTCCTGCAGTTACAGTCTTGTCATGGTAACAGAGCCAGACCATGCAGCCACTCAACATAGCTGGACTTTGTTTGAGAGACCTGCTTGACAAAGCCTCATCTCACAGTCAGAGAGAAACTGGTGTCATGAAGCTGGTTATCAAGTGTCTGTGTAAACTCACACTTTCTTCTTCACACTCATCACACCCATAGCACAGAGCAGCACTGAGACTGAAAATAAAGACTGAGAGGAACGCTGCAGAAAACTGCTGATGGTCTAAATCCATAAGTTCATAGATTGACTTTTCCATTCAGTTCACTGTCACTGGCTCCTGTTTATCTGTAGGTGAAGACAAAGACAATATAAAGTGTGTGATCTCCTCCTTCTTGACTCCAGTGGGTCAATGAGAGTGAATCCTCTGATGTCAGTGTGAATGTTATGGTTGTTTCACACTCAGACAGTAGCAGCAACAGTAGCAACAGACACAGATACAAGTGTCTGCACATGGCTGTAGTATGACATAGGAAGGTCAAAGATCACTTGTTTTCATTATGACATCATCTCTACGACAGAACATATGATGAGTCACTGATTGGAAATAACATGACTCTTTGTTTCTCTGAAGAAGGAATAAGAACCAAATATGATCTGATGTTTGATGTTTGATCTGATGTTGCTACACGTCCTGCGTCTCTAACACATTCACATATGAAAGGACCCAGTCAACTCTCTGTCCACACATCTCATGAAAAACTACACGTTGTCAACAACAAACTGGTGTAAAAATCCCAGTGAGCAGCGTCGATGCAAACAGTGTTTGAACCTGTGAACCTGGTCAGCACAGAGCAGATATCACCATACAATGGTTTAGCTGTTGCCACAACAAGCCAGTCAGCGGGGATTTCATTTTAACAGTGAAGATGAAGAAGTCCACAGCAAGAAATTAATTGATGTCTCCACTACTCTGTGCTGCCTTCGCTCTGGGACGACACTGGAATAAAATGATGAAAATACCCTCCATTGACTGTGGTCAAACATCCTTGTGTCTGCGGAGACATCCCTCTCCCTACCACTTTCGTATCTGTTCTCCAGTCAGCAGAAGAAGGAGAGGGTATAAAAAGATGAAACGTTCCATTGCCAGTCACTGTTGCAGCTGTATTTTCTGGTTCTTCTACCTCTGAATCTCCCTGATGATCATGGTTTGGTCACAGAGGAGCCTTGAACAAAAATCAGGACTTTTTGACCATGCTGTTGTTTTACTGACTGAACACACAGCACACATATTCCTGCTTTCCTCTGTCACTAATAATCAATAATTAATTTTGATTTACTCACCTTCTGTACAAAGACACTGAAAAATATTTAGTTGTATCTTTTATATCTTTATTCAGATTGACAAGCTGTGGTTTGTCAGAGATCAGCTGTAATTCTCTGGCCTCAGCTCTGAAGTCCAACCCCTCCCATCTGAGAGAACTGGACCTGAGTAACAACAACCTGCAGGATTCAGGACTGAAGGATCTGTGTGGTTTTCTCCAGAGTCCAGACTGTCGACTGGAGACTCTGAGGTAAGTTCACTGTCTTTTACTGTTTTAGATCTTATATATTTCATTTCTTTTCACACAGTAACTTGGATCCATTGACTTTGAATGAATCAGATGTTAAACTGTGGTTGTTCCATGTTTCCAGTTTTTCTTTCAGCTTATATCTCAAGAATCATGTCCTCTAGAAACAAAGTTCTTTTTTTCCCGTGAATTTTGAGTCCTGTGTTCTTCTCAATTAACAGACACAGCTTTCCCTTAGTCACAAATTAGGCAGGGGCATCTGTAGAAGACTCCTTACAAGCCCACCAAGTTTTGGCGCATTTGACCTGCCTGTGTCTTGTTCAGTTGACAGCCAAGGCATTTCTGCTAGGCCTCCTTTCAGGCTGTTGGACTGCTTATGCCTCTTGGTCCTGCTGAGGAATGACTTTGCCAGGGCATGGACAGTGTTGCAGGATCCCTATTGTTATTGTAGAGATTTTTATTATTATTCCGCTTACCTAAAACTGTCTGCCCAGGGCGAACTGCAAGGGCGACAGGTATCAAACCCTGGCAACGTGGTAGAACTCATGGCACTATACTTTCTGAAAGTGTCATTACACATGCCTCCTGCTAGGTGGCGTGATATTATGCCAATTTACATTTTGGCTCATATCTCAAGAACCATGTGCCCTAGAAACAAAATTGCTTTTCCCTCTGATTACTTGAATGTTCCCAGTTCTACTGGAATAGGCCATGCCTCTTTCTGCCTGCATTTTTTCCTGCTATTTTGAAAAAATTGCACATCAAAGCAAAAATGAACTCCCCCTAGCCCATTCATCTAATTCTCAACAAACTTGGGAGGTATCATCTATGGACAAAGACAATTGAACGTTACCAGTAAGATTTTTGCAGGATTATTTATTACAAAGATAATGGACAATGATTCTTAAGGGTGTGGCACAATATATCTCTAAGTACTCCAACTTTTGTGACACTTGGTCTCTATGGGGCACTGCAAAAGCAACATTTCAATATCTCATTAACTGTTAAAACTAACTTTATGAAACCTGACATACACAATATATAACATATTTTGTAGAGTCCCACTAAGTTGCATGGCATTTTGTCCATAGGGTGCACTACAGGTGAAATATTTAGTATGTCTTTAATGCCTATAACTTGTGAAGAATTAACCCAATCTTTATTAAACTTAGCAACTTTGATTATAATACACTTCTGTACAATCATGGCAAGTTTCGTGCAATTCGGCGTCTAGGGGGTGCTACAACGACTACATGTTAATATCTCTCAAACCACCACACCAAACAGCATGAAGTATTACAACAATATGTGGATGATTCCGCACAAGCCCACCAAGTTTTGTGCAATTTGGTTGATGGGTGGGGCCACTGGTGACACGTAAAAATTTAGGTCCTGTATACTACTTAGTTGGCAGACACAGCTTTCCCTTAGTCACACTTTACCTCCTGTCAGGCCTTTTCCCACTGGCTTCAGCCTATGACTACCTCTAGTAGAAGACTGAAGCAGGGGCATCTGTGGAAGAGCAGACGATGATTTTACAATAATATGAGGAATACCGGCTTATAATCAAAAAGCAACACGGTGGCAGATGCTAAAAACTGAAAAAACAGCAGCCAAAAAATCGCAGATTGTGTAAATGCGCACAAATAGATCTGACTGTAATTAAATTCAAAATAAATTAATGCACTGCTGACAACTTTTCCGATCGTCTTCTCTGCGATCACTTCATCATGTTATTATTAATAAACTACACACTGGAGTCTGTGTGTGTGTGCGAGAGAGGGGAGAGAATGAGAGAACAAGCATTTGTTTTTAACATACTTAGTGTTGGAAAAAATAAATTAATTGATTTGTAGCAGCCAGTGTTGGTGACCTGCACATCTGCATAGATAAAATAAATAATAGTTGTTCAACAACCTGTTAAAATGCACCAGAAAGCAGGAAATGGCATTTACTAAATTAAAAATTTTCTGGAGGAGGACCCCCAGACCACTGCATAGATATATAAGTGACATGGACAAAAATCTGTAGTGCTCCAATAAATAATAATCTGGAAAGGCCAGAGGGTTCTGCCGGTCTCCTCAGAGACCCTCTCACAATCCATACACCGAGCTCCATGGGATCTTCAATAAAAGGACAGGACATTTTTTAAGAGAACTGATTGGTCGGAGGGTGGGGCTGTTATAGGTGCTGGTCTTTTATCTGGAACAAAACCTGCTCCAGAGCAGGTTAGCCGTTCAGCATCAGTTACCATGGAGACGTAGCCCGGTAAGAAGTGAACCACCTTCGTAGAAAGGTCGAAAACCCAGAGTTAACCCTGAAGTTACCACCATAAGAACAAATACTGCTTTGTAGTACAGGCCTCAGAACTAAGTGAAGCCATGGTCTGGATCTTTAAAGTCTGATCCACAATAACACAAGGACAAAGTCTATGCACTGATGTAAAAAAAAACATCATTGATCAGGACACATCTGATCACATCATTCACCATTGTATTGACATCTTTTATTCTTTATTCAGATTGAGTCCCTGCAGTTTGTCAGAGATCAGCTGTGATTCTCTGGCCTCAGCTCTGAAGTCCAACCCCTCCCATCTGAGACAACTGGACCTGGGTGGAAATGAGCTGCAGGATTCAGGACTGAAGGATCTGTGTGGTTTTTTACAGAGTCCAGACTGTGGACTGGAGGCTCTGGGGTAAGTTCACTGTCTGTTACTGTTGTAGATCTTATATCTTTCATTTCTCTTCACACAGTAACTTGGATCAATTGACTTTGAATGAATCAGATTTTAAACTGCAGTTGTTCCATGTTTCCAGTTTTTCTTCTCTAAGACTGAATTATTCTTCACTTTCGCTTCATTTCACTGAGTTGTCATGAATAATGTCTGTTCACTCCAATGAAACTTCACAACTCACACACTGGTGTTTCTCTCAGTCAGAGGACCAATGTTTTCTACATCAGCTGTAGAAAATGTCCAGTGTTGGTTGTTAACACTCACTTTTTATCACAACAACAATCAGAAGATCCTCACAGCTGATGTTTGTACAAAAACACTGAACAATCTTCTTCAATTTTAATTTTGATTCAAGTCAAGTTATTTATATAGTGCGCCAGATCATAAAAACATTTATCTCAAGTCTCTTTACATAGAGAAACCAACATTTCCACAATGAGCAGCTCTTGGTGACAATGGAGGAAAAAGTCCCTTTTAACAGGAAGAAACCTCCATCAGAACCAGACTCAGAGTGGACGTCATCTGCCTCGACCGGCTGGAGAGAAATGAAGACAGAGAAAAGAGAAAGAGAAGAGACAGAGGAAAGAGGGAGGAGGACGGGGGAGAGGGGGAGGAAGACAAGAGGGAGACCAGGAAGAGACAGTAGAGACTAGATGGTTACAAGTAGTTGTTAAAGTAACATTATCATTACAATTAATATTACAATAATAATGATAATAATAATGATGATGTCATCAAAGAATTTCAATCCAACATCTCTGGAGTCAAAACTTCCTAAAAAGAGAAAGGGGGTGGGGGGAGACACAACTGAGAGAGAGAACAGATGATGTTAATAACATGTAATATATTGATATAAAGACATGAAGTGTGAGGGAGAGACAGAGACTAGAGGAGTGAGGGACAGAGAGAAGAGGAGCAGTGTATTGTCAGAGTCCCCCAGCAGTCTAATCCTATAGCAGCTTAACTAAAGGATGGTTCAGGTCCATGTCCCACCTGGACCATCCTCAACTATCATCTTTATCATAAAGGAAAGTTTTCAGTCTAACCTTAAATGTAGAAACGGTGTCTCCTGGACCCAAACTGGATCTGGTTCCATCAGAGAGGAGCCTGATAACTGAAGACTCTACCTCCCATTCTGGTCTTATGTCTCTTTTCCACCAGCACTATTCAGCTCTACTCAGTCTCTAGTGTTTCCACTTGTTGCTAGCTCCTGGTTCCAGCTACTGTTTTAGTTCCTACTCTGTGGAGGAACCAATGGAGCTGAGTTGATACCAGACTGAGTAGAGTCCAGTAGAGTCCAGTAAAGTCGAGACAACCATGTGGTGGAGAAGAGACGTTAGAGACTCTAGGAACCACAAGTAAACCAGCAGTTTGTGATCCAAGTGATCTATTAGGATAATAAGGAACTATGAGCTCCTTAAGATATGATGGAGCCTGATCATTAAGGACTTTATATTCCAGCAGGAGGATTTTAATTCTATTCTAGATTTGACAGGAAGCCAATGAAGAGCAGCCAGTACAGGAGAAATATGATCTCTGGATATGGACACACGCAGCAGCTGCTCTCCGTCCCGATGATACAGTGTTTTTGTGTTTTTTGTCATGGAAACATCCATGTTTTTGTTCGTCTGCATCTTCGTTACATCCATCTTCACAAAAGCACACATACAGTAGGAAGTTCCTGCTCAACATCAGCAGAAACAAACCAAAAAACCTGGAAGAGCTATGGGACACACTACGAGACTGCAGCCTGCTCCAGAGGCATCTACCATCACGACCCCTACTCCTAGATCTCGCCTGCAGTGGAGGCGCCACAGGCAGTGCGCGAGAAAACAAGAGGGGTAAGCGCCGAGGCATCCAGGACAGACTAGTGGCTAACCCACACAAGCCTGCCATCCCCACCATCATACTGTCCAACGTACACTCACTGGACAACAAGCTGAACCACGTACGTTTACTTCGGTCTACTCTCAAGACAGCAAGAAAATGTTGTGTCTTTGTGTTTGTGGAAACATGGCTCAACAACAGCATCTCCGACGGTGCCATTCAACTCGACCAGCTTACATGCTATCAGGCAGACAGAGCTCTTATTGAAGGGGGTAAGACTCGAGGCGGATGACTCTGTGTCTACATTAATGATGCCTGGTGTCAGGACGCTGTTGTGGTCTGCAAACACTGTTCGCCACTGCTGGAGATCACGATCATCAGCCGCAGACTGTTTTATCTACCGAGGGAATTTACAGCCATACTGCTTGTTGCTGTTTATATCCCTCCTAGCTCCAACAACAGCAGGAGTGAGGCACTGATCGAACTGTACCAGCATGTTAGTAAGCAGCAGACAACCCACCTGGATGCTTTTCTTGCCCTGGTGGGTGATTTCAACCATGCAGACCCAAAGACTGTGTTTCCCAAACTACACAAGCACATCAACTTTCCTACATGGGGAAACAACACCTTGGACAATGTTTTCACCACCCAGAGAGGAGACTACAAATCCCTCCCCCTCCCCCACCTTGGTGCATCTGACCACATCACTGTGATACTAATGCCAGCTTACAGGCCACTGGTCAAAGACACCAAACCAATTTGGAAGCAGGTACGTGTGTGGTCAGAGGGGTCCTCAGAGGCACCGCAAGACTTTTTCCATCACAGACTGGGAGATCTTCAAGCAGGCCACCACCTACGACAACACCACAGACCTGCAAGAGTACACAGAGACCGCCACTGCCTACATCTCTAGATGCATCGATGATGTTGCAGACACCAAGACCATCGCTGTTTGGGCCAACCAGAAGCCATGGCTCACAGGGGAGGTCTACAGGCTCCTGAGGATGAGGAATGCTGCCTTCAGATCTGGGGACAGGGTGAGCCTAAGGATGGCAAGGGCAAACCTGTCACATGGCATCAGAGAGGCTAAGAGGCAGTACTCCAGGAAGATAGCGCAACGCTTCAGTAACAGCACTCGGAGTCTGTGGCAGAGGATTCAGACAATCAGAGACTACAAGCCCACACCGCTGACCGCCGACAGCTCCACCTCTCTGCTGAACGAGCTGAACGGATTCTTCGCCCGCTTTGAGGCAGACGACAGAGTTCCTGGCGACAAGGTGCTGACACTATCCTCGGACAGTGTGAGGAGATCCCTCAGCAGGATCAATGCATTAAAGGCTCCAGGTCCTGACAACATCCCTGGTCAAGTACTGAGAGACTGTGCTGCGGAGGTCACAGATGTCTTCACAGACATCTTCAACACCTCACTGAGCCAGGCTGTTGTCCCCACATGCCTCAAAGGAATCATCTCCTTCCTGCTTTAACAACTACCGTCCGGTTGCGCTCACCTCATGAGGAGCTTCAAATGGTTAGTCATGCATCACATCAAGTCATCTCCCCCCACCTCCTCACCCTGGACCCATTTCAGTTTACATATCAGTCGAACCACTCGACCAATGATGCAACCTCGACAGCCCTCCACTCAGCCCTCACACACCTGGACACCAGAGACTCTTATGTTATAATGCTGTTCATAGATTTCAGTTCAGCATTCAACACAATCATCCCTTAGCTGCTCATTCACAAACTGGACCGGCTGGGGATCAACACCTCGATGTGCAACTGGCTGCTGGATTTCCTGACTGGAAGAACACAGGCAGTACGGGTCGGCAGCATCACCTCCACCACCATCACACTGTGGCTGTACTGGATACTCCTTAACTCCTCAAGAGTTAAAAAAATAAAATAAACGGACCAACAGTTAAACATAAAATGCCCTTTTTACCTGTTTTTTTTTTTTAAACAACACAGAATTAAAAATGATCAACTAATGACAGTCCACTGCAATCCATTTAGCCAGTGAGGTTGTTAATTTGTCTGTCATAGACTTACTCATTTTGGTTCTGAATCCTGTCATCTTGTCAAGTGTGGATTGGTGACACTGCCTACTTGAGAAAGGAGTGTTGTCTGTGCAAGCTGCAACATAGCATTGAGGTGGTAGCAGAGGCTAGAGGTGCTCCGGTAATAGGTCAGTTCTTTCTTGCATAGTTTGCACAACTGTGCCTTTATCCGGGTTTTCACCCGCTAGTTTTTTAAAACTAAAATTAAAATCACCAAATCCAGCAATGACTTCTAAACGGTTTCCATTGTTGTTTCTTGTGTTGTGTCCTGTGCATCTGTATTATGGGTATACAGGGAACTCAAGCAATGAGAAATGTTCCACACAGTTTGGAGTGTAGAAATGAATTGTGATTATATGTGTTTATTTTTTTATTTCTTCTGTAATTAATTAGTTAACCATAATTATTGCGATAAAGTCCAAGCCCTACGATTAACATTTTTTTTCATTCACAACTATAATCTTATTAATTAGTAATTACTTTGAACGTTTTATCTACATCTTTTATTCTTTCTTCAGATTGTTTGGCTGCAATTTGTCAGAGATCAGCTATAATTCTCTGGTCTCAGCTCTGAAGTCCAACCCCTCCCATCTGAGACGACTAGACTTGAGCTACAACGACCTGCAGGATTCAGGACTGAAGGGTCTGTGTGGTTTTCTACAGAGTCCAGACTGTGGACTGGAGACTCTGAGGTCAGTTCACTGTCTGTTACTGTTGTAGATCTTATATCTGTCATTTGTCTTCACACAGTTTGACAGATCGTCTCTGTCACACTTATTTATACGCAGCTTCAGACAAACAGTCTCATCGTATCCTGCTGTTACAGCCAGTCAACATAGCTGGACTTTGTTTGAGAGACCTGCTTGACAAAGCCTCATCTCACAGCCAGAGAGAAACTGGTGTTGTGGAACTGGTTATCAAGTGTCTGTGTTAACTCACACTTACTCCTTCACACGTACAGAGCAACACTGTGAGTTTAAATAAAAGCTGAGAGGAACACTGCAGAAAACTGCCGATGGTCTAAATCCATAAGTTCATAGATTGACTTTCCCACTCAGTTCACTGTCACTGGCTCCTGTTTATCTGTAGGTGAAGCTGCACATTGATAGTGTGACACTTTAAAGTAGATGCAGCAGATTGAAACATGAGACATGATCTGATCTGAGTTGCTGAATTTTGTTTGATATAAAAACAATACACTCATCACTTCATTGTCTGATAAAGACTAAAGGCCTATTTATGCTCTACACAGCATAGGAGGGAGGAGCCTTTTGTCTATCTTCTGTGTTCATTATGTGTGTAATTTGGTCCACAGGTTCAGGAGCTTACTGATCCATAGTAGTAGACAGCAAACAGAGTAATAACACTGGAAACTGTTGGGGCAGTGTTGGACAGCATAGCTCATGTGTGACCAGTGAGAAGAACAAAGAAGAAGAAATCTCTGTCCACATGCCGGGATTTATTTGACAGCCACACAGACCACCACCGTCTACAGCACTTTTTTTCTATCTCTTTCTTAGAATGTGCGCTGTGAACTTCTTCACCATGTTTGTTTTATGTCAGAGCTCAGAACTCTGCACTTGGCACTGCCCTCTAGTTGATGTATTTCTTTACAAACAAGCCAACATAAAGTACACATGGGGAGTATTAAGGCCCTGGCGTTTGAAATGGATGTACATAATTACGTATGTAAAGAAAGCATAAATGGACTATTAGATTATTAGAGTTGCAGCATCACATATATCAGATGTGTTAGTGTGTGATCTCCTCCTTCTTGACTCCAGTGGGTCAATGAGAGTGAATCCTCTGATGTCAGTGTGAATGTTATGGTTGTTTCACACTCAGACAGTAGCAGCAACAGTAGCAACAGACACAGATACAAGTGTCTGCACATGGCTGTAGTATGACATAGGAAGGTCAAAGATCACTTTTTTTCATTATGACATCATCTCTACGACAGCACATATGATGAGTCACTGACTGGAAATAACATGACTCTTTGTTTCTCTGAGGAAGAAATAAGAACCAAATATGATCTGATGTTTGATCTGATGTTGCTACACGTCCTGCGTCTCTGACACATTCACATATGAAAGATCTGAATTAGTTCAATCAACTCTAAGTATGTTTACCTTGAGTTACGTGCGTGCACAACCACTATAAAAAGCCATCATCAATGGAACTCTGATACTATGAGAAACCATGTCGACCGGAGAAAACAAAAGATCCACTTATTTTACCCTTGATAGAGTTGGAGGTATTAATTCAGGCCTATAGAGTATGACACATAATTAACCGTAGAGAGAGAGACGGCGTAGGAGAAAATGACCCGAGTCAACATGTAAGCTTGAATGTACGATTCCACTGACGTAACATTTAATCGTAAGATTGTAGAATGTAGTTGGAATATGAACAGGAATAAAATCTGATTTTTTTTTCGGTTCAATCCAACAGAGGAGAGGAGAGCATGGAAGCAACTTAAAATGAAATATGAAAACATCATTCAAAAACTTAAACCGTATTTTACTAGGCTTTGATTGACACCTCACTTTGATTTAATTGACTTAAACAAAGTAAATATTAATTCTGCGGCTACTTCAAATAGTATTTTAAACCCCTAACAAAATGTGTTTTACATCACCTCTAACTTGATACACCACTTTAACACTTGATACAGTGTTTACTCATTTTTATTTTATATGTATTGAAGTCATTTAAATTGTGATGATGTGAACACAAACACTCAATAAAATAGTAATTTAAAAAAATAACATGAGTTCTGCTGAGCCAACAGAAAGAAGTCAGAAAACTTCTGTACAGGAAACTCTGTTTGCAAAAAAACATAGCGCTGTGGATAAAATGTGCTGTGATATGAGCGACCGTCCGCGGTGTGTGAGGTTGGTGATGTGTGGCCAGAGAATGTTATGGAGATAAATCATATAGTGGATGAAAAGCTGTGGTGTTGGAACAGATGTTCCCCTGGAAATGACAGGACGTCTAATCTGGGTCACAAGATTCTCTCGCGACGTAAAACATTTCACATAATTTCAGCTTCGATATCAGTGGGATTGTGAATGAATGGACAGTCTCTGTTGAACAGCTTCTTCATGTGGGAGGAGACAGGTAGAAACTCAGGAAGCAGGAAATAAAGTGATGTCTCCACCACTCTGTGCTGCCTTCGCTCATGTGGACCATGTGTTAACCTGAAGGACACGACGTTGGATTAAAATGATGAAAACATCCTCTGTTGGCTGTGATCAAACATCCTTGTGTCTGTGAAGACATCCTGCACCCTACCATCCTACCACAGGAGAAGGTATAAAAAGATGAAACGTCCCGCTGCCAGTCACTGTTGCAGCTGTATTTTCTGGTTCTTCTACCTCTGAATCTCTCTGATGATGATGGTTTGATCACAGAGCAGGAGCCTTTGACCACTCTGTTATTTTTGTACAATGTTTGAAGAGTTAGAACAACAAGAGTAGAACAGCAGCAACAACAGAAAGACAGAAAGCAGCTCTGTTATCTGGGCAGATAGTAGGATCAAATCAGGACTCGGTATCAGCAGATAAATAGTAAAAACAAAGGCTGATAGGGACACACCTACTGCTTGGATGGAGTCTGATGTGCACCCGGACCACTGAGCTCTGACCTGGATCAAGTTCATGAAGGGCCACAACAGTGGTCTTATCCAGTGGTACCTCTGACTGCCTTTCAGCTTCACTGCCCAGTACCGATCCAGTAAAACCAGTGTGGTCTCAGATCACCAACCTCCAGAAGGAGAGGAACAATGTGACGTAGCAGCTCCGACACTGACTGAGCACACAGCACACAGATTTATTCTTTCCTCTGTCACTAATAATCAATAATTCATTCTGATTTACTCACCTCCTGTACAAAGACACTAAAAAAATATTTTTGTTGTATCTTTTACGTCTTTGATCTTTATTCAGATTGAGTCGCTGCAATTTGTCAGAGATCAGCTGTGATTCTCTGGTCTCAGCTCTGAAGTCCAACCCCTCCCATCTGAGACAACTGGACCTGAGACGAAACAACCTGAAGGATTCAGATGTGAAGGGTCTCATTGATCTTAAGAAGAGTCCAGACTACAGACTGGAGGATCTGAGGTCAGTAGAGGGTTGAGTCCTTCAGCTCTGTTGTACTAAACTCAGTGGTATCAAAGAGCCAGTGTTTCCTGTGAAGCTTCGACCTCCTCAGTGAAGCTGTGAGAGGAGGATGGAGACAGGAAGACAGAGACCAGTCAGCCAATCAGAGCAGCTGGTTGTGATGATGTGTGTTGTTGTGTTGATGTGAACAGGAAGTGAAGCTGGATCACAGCTGACGGCCTCACAGGACGTATAGAGACAGTGTGGTCGCTCATCAAACTGATCTCAGACTGTTTGTTCTCTCATTTCAACACTAAACAAGTGATGAGCTTCATCTGTGTCACAGCTCTGAGATCAGTGTGACTGACGCCTGCAGGGACCTGGTCTGGACCCACCTGGTCTTTGTAGAGACCAGAACCTGAGCTCAGGTCCGGTCCTCACACGTGTCAGATGTTGATGTGTCAGCTGATATTTCAGAAGCAGAGAAGATGTTGATCAACACACAGAGACTCTTTGTTCACATGGAACAACAGTGAATCATCACTAAAGTGTTTGTGCAGTGATGAAGCTTCATGACTCTCAGCTCTTTATTTCCACTGTGGACTGAGTCACATGAGCAGAGGAAACACACTTGATGCTAAAAGTGTGTGCAGGTCTCAGTGTGTTGACTCCAACACGTTAACATGAGAGCTGAGAGGAAGCAGCTCCGCTCCACAGCTGCTCCACCTCTGGTCTGAACAGGACTGAAGTCCCTGCTGCTCTTTATACTGGATGTGCTGCTTCACTGACTGAAGCTGATGAACTGAGTCTCTGTCAACTCTGATCTCTGCTTCTCTCTGCAGGTGGAAGTGAACCAGGTTAGACGACCAGCTGTGTCCTGATGACCCAGATGTTGAAGCAGCAGCTGCTTGTAAAACCAACATGGAGTCTGTACCTCTCTCTCTCTCTCTCTCTCTCTCTCTATATATATATATATATATATATATATATATATATATATATATATATATATATATATATATATATATATATATATATATATATATATGTATGTATATATATATATGTATATACAGTTGTGTTCAAAATAATAGCAGTCCAACATGAATAGCCTGTTTTTGGTAGAAATTATATTACTGCATGGCAAATAATTTACCAGTTGCTGTAGTAGGGTCATAGAAAACCAACAGAGCCTACATTCATGATATGTATGCTCCTGAGTCTGTGTAATTGAATAATGAATTGAAGGCGTGTTCAAAAAAAAATAGCAGTGTGGAGTTCAATTAGGTGAAGTCATTCAATCTGTGAAAAACAGGTGTCAATCAGGTGGCCCTTATTTAAGGATGAAGCCAGCACATGTTGCTCATGCATTTCTCTCTGAAAACCTGAGAAAAATGGGTCGTTCCAGACATTGTTCAGAAGAAAAACGTACTTTAATTAAAATGTTGATTAATGAAGGGAAAGCGTATAAAGAAGTGCAGAAAATGATCGGCTGCTCGGCTAAAATGATCTCCAATGCTTTAAAATGGAAAGCAAAACCAGAGAGACGTGGAAGAAAACGGAAGACTACCATTGAATGGAGCGAAGAATAGCCAGAATGGTGAAAACTCAGCCAATGATCAGCTCCAGGATGATCAAAGACAGTCTGAAGTTACCTGTGAGTACTGTGACAATTAGAAGACGCCTGTGTGAAGCTAATCTATCAGCAAGAAGCCCCCGCAAAGTCCCACTGTTAAGAAAAAGACATGTGCTGAAGAGGATACAAATTGCCAAAGAACACATTGGCTGGCCAAAAGAGAAATGGAGAAACATTTTGTGGACGGATGAGAGTAAGATTGTTCTCTTTGGGTCTAAGGGCCGCAGACAGTTTGTCAGGCGACCCCCAAACACTGAATTCAAGCCACAGTACACTCTGAAGACAGTGAAGCATGGTGGTGCAAGCATCATGATATGGGGATGTTTCTCTTACTATGGTGTCGGGCCTATTTATCGCATACCAGGGATCATGGATCAGTTTGGATACATCAAAATACTTGAAGAGGTCATGTTGCCTTATGCTGAAGAGGAAATGCCCTTGAAATGGGTGTTTCAACAAGACAACGACCCCAAACACACCAGTAAGCGAGCAGCTTCTTGGTTCCAGACCAACAAAATTAAAGTCATGGAGTGGCCAGCCCAATCCCGGACCTTAATCCGATAGAAAACTTGTGGGGTGACATTAAAAATGCTGTTTCTGAGGCAAAACCAAGAAATGCAGAGGAATTATGGAACGTTGTCAAATCATCCTGGGCTGGAATACCTGTTCACAGATGCCAGAAGTTGGTCGACTCCATGCAACACAGATGTGAAGCGGTTCTCAAAAACAGTGGCTATACAACTAAATATTAGTTTAGTGATTCACAGGAATGCTGAATCCTGGATATTTTTCAGTTAATACAGTAAATATTTGAGTTTGTAAAGTAAAATGCAGACACTGCTATTTTTTTGAACAGCCCAATGTTCATTTTTCTTCATTTTCTGTAAAGTAATTAAGTAATTTCTGCTTTTTTCTTCATGTTTTGATTTAGAATATAATGTGCTGTGTTCCCAATGCATGGAAATAAAAACCACTATAAGGATTTTTGGCTTTACTCAATTTTTTAAACAGACTGCTATTATTTTGAACACAACTGTATATGTGTGTGTAATATTACAATATTGCAATATTACAATCTTTGTTTGAGATGTTCAGGTTTTTCATTATTAAGAAATCTTATGTGTGATGTAAAGTAGCAGGAGGCAGCAGCTGAGAGAAAAGGGTCATTGAGGTAATTACAGGGTTAACAAGCAGCTGTACCACACACACACACACACACACACACACACACACACACACACTCTCTCTCTCTCTCTCTCTCTCTCTGTGTAGATATTTAGGTCTAAATCACAGGTTTCATGTCGAGCGTCTATAAACTGAAGAATCTGTGGAAACGTTTCAAACCGTCAATCATCTTGTTCCTGACGGCTCCGCCCACCACACTGTGTGTGTGTGTGTGTGTGTGAAGCAGATGTTACCAACACAAATCATCGACTCGTCTCTTCCTCTTCCTGTCGGAGGTTAAAGGTCAAAGGTCGTGTGTCATTGTCATTTTATCTGTTTTATTTTTATATAAAAAAAACAAGTTATGTCTGTTTCAGCAGCTTTAACAAACAAAAACAAACAAATAAACATCAAAGCAACGACTTGTTTCCTCCGACGTCTTTTTCCTGTTTCATCAGTTTGTTTCAGTCTCTGTAGTGAAGCCTCCGTCCTCTAGGGGGCGACACTCACACTCCACCTTTATTTGAACATCTCACCAGAAAGAAAGAATAAAGTTAAAAGAGGAGTTTTATTCTCGTGGCAGATTTTCTCCAGAAAGTTTTGAATTTGAATTTTTGACGCAGATAAGTTTGTGATAACGACATCAAACACAAATAGAACAAATAAATAAAAACAACCTGTCTTTTTAAAACCAGCCGCGCTAAAATAATCATATCGCACAGACGGTTGATAAGCTCCGCCTCCATCTGTGATGTCAGCAGAAGCTTGGCCGTGATTGGTTACGAGTATGGACAAAATAATAGAAACAATGTGTTCATCTTTTACGGCCTCAGTGTGATGTCATCAACACGCCCCCCGTCTCAGTGTGATGTCATCAACAGCGATCAGTCCTCGGCGTCCGTGGCGCCGTTCAGCCTTCAACATAACCTGAACACACACAACGTCATCATCATCACCATTATTACCATCATCTGTGTGTGTGTGTGTGTGTGTGTGTGTGCATCTCACCTGGTCCACTGAGCCTGTCGTCATGGTAACCTGCGTGCGTCTCCACCCGTGTCCTCCTGTCCTGCTCCAGTGGGCGGGGCTGTAGCCGTAGCGCCGCTCTCGTCCTGCCATCTTCCTGACGAACAGCTGCAGCACGCCCACCTGACGCCTCGTCAACCAATGGGAGAAGGAGAAGCACAGGTCGCTGTGGCTCCAGGGCGGGGTGATCTGAACGGCCAGTCGGGCGCCGCGGACACTCCTCTGTCCTGCCTTCAGCTCAGGGACGGACAGGAAACGTCCACCTAACGTTGATTCACATTACAATTATCACAGGTCGTTTGGTTTTGTTTTGTATATTTATATATTACATATTTTTAACATCATCTGTTCTCTCTCTCAGTTGTGTCTCCCCCCACCCCCTTTCTCTTTTACAGGAAGTTTTGACTCCAGAGATGTTGGACTCCAATTCTTTGATGACATCATCACTTTCATCTTCATCATCATTATTATTATTATTGTAATATTAATGTTAATGATAATGTTACTTTAACAACTACTTGTAACCATCTAGTCTCTACTGTCTCTTCCTGGTCTCCCTCTTGTCTTCCTCCCCCTCTCCCCCGTCCTCCTCCCTCTTTCCTCTGTCTCTTCTCTTTCTCTTTTCTCTGTCTTCATTTCTCTCCAGCCGGTCGAGGCAGATGACGTCCACTCTGAGTCTGGTTCTGATGGAGGTTTCTTCCTGTTAAAAGGGACTTTTTCCTCCATTGTCACCAAGAGCTGCTCATTGTGGAAATGTTGGTTTCTCTATGTAAAGAGACTTGAGATAAATGTTTTTATGACCCGGTGCTATATAAATAAAATAAATTGAATTGAATTGAATTTTGTTTCCAAATTATCACAGTTTTTATGAAACTTTTCTCTTCTAGAAATAAATGGAGAAACTCTGGAATTCTGTGAAAACTTTGTCTTTAAAGCATCACAGCTGCTCCAAATGTTCAACTACAGACGATATTTAACCTTTAAACAGGTCACATGACATAACATGACATAAACATAACAAATCAGGAAATAAATGTTGCACTTTATCTTCACAAAACTCACATGGATATGTTCAGTAAAGTCAAGACAAATCTTTAACCAGACAACAAGCTGTTTTTAAACAAACGACACGACACGAGTTGGAGGCGTTCAACACAATATTGTGTGATAATGTAATGTAATAACACCAGTTTTATAACTAATGTTATAAAGTCAGAAGCTTGAAGTGAAACATCTACTACATGTCACGTTATTACATGTTATTACATGTTATTACATGTTGTTAACATGTTATTATTGTGTGATAAGTGTGTAAAAACCTGCAGGGTTTGGCGAAGTTTCCCAGTGCAGATCTCCATCTCTATCTGACAACCAGTCACACACTCCATGATCGAAGGTGCAGCGCAGCATGCCGGCGTCTGCAACACACACACACATACACGTGTTGTCGATGAGCAGTAGGAGGCGTCAGGCACCACGTTCAAAGCTCTGCCCACATCTTGTTCTCACTTGGATCGTCTCTGGCGTCGTCCTCACCGATGTTTCCCAACTCGATGTCGAACTCCCACACCTGGTTGTGATGACGAGGGACTGACACACACAAACACACACATTAGTCAAACAATGACAACTGTAGCTACAAGATGTGTGTGTGTGTGTGTGTCCTCACTGTGAACGTCTCCTCGCTGTTTATTCGTCACGTTCTTATCAATCCTGTTGCTCTGTGTGGTCGTTGTGGGTGTTGTCAGCATCGTAGTAACAACAGGTGTGGTTGTTGTAAGTGACACAGTTGTTGACGTGGTTGGAGTTGTTGTGGCAGCAGTAGTTGTAGTGGCAGGTGTAGTCATAGTTATAGTAGGTTTAGTAGTAGTTCAAAGTAGGTTTAGTCGTAGTTGTAGTAAGTTCAGGAGTAGTCGAAGTAGGTTTAGTCGTAGTCGTAGTAGGTTTAGTGGTAGTAGGTGTAGTAGTAGTTGTAGTAGTTTTAGGAGTAGTTGTAGTAGGTGTGGTAGTAGATGTAGTTTTAGGAGTAGTGGTAGTAGGTGTGGTAGTAGTTGTAGTAGTTGTAGTAGGTGTGGTAGTAGTAGTAGTAGTTGTAGTAGGTGTGGTAGTAGATGTAGTAGTTTTAGGAGTAGTGGTAGTAGGTGTGGTAGTAGTTGTAGTAGTTGTAGTAGGTGTGGTAGTAGTAGTTGTAGTAGGTTCAGGAGTAGTCGTAGTAGGTGTAGTAGCAGGTGCAGGTGAAGTTGTCGCAGTTTTAATCGTAGTTGTTGTCATTGGTGAAGTTATAGCTGTTGTTGTTGTTGTTGTCTTCAGAGTCTGCGGCTCCACTGTGACTTTGGGAACAGCTGAAAGAAACAAACACAAACTGAAACAACATCACTGAGAAACAATGTGCAATATTTCTATTATCACCGCATCTAATCAAAGATCTTCAGTACAATGCATTGCCTCCATGGTTTCCACATCTTGCTGAAGTAATATTTCATGTTGGAACAGCCCTGCTTTGTCTCAGGTAACCCTGACTATCATGTAAGCCATGCATATCGTTGGTGTGTTGTATCTTAACTCTCCTGTATCCCTGCAGTTTCATCAGCCTCTCCCATTCCTGAATTGTAGCTTTCTCCTGCATCATGACCTCTATTCCCCTGCATCACAGCAGGTTTTTGGCCTTTCCTATTCATGTATTTTCATTCACCGCATCACAGTCTCAATTTCTCCTGCATCTCAGTGGCATTGTTGGCCTCTCCTGTTCAGGTGTTGTCATCTCCCCTCCAACATCATCTAGATTTCCCTGCATCACAGCGGTATTGTTGGCCCCTACTATTCATGCATTTTCAATCCCTGCATTATCGTCTCAATTTCCTCTGAAATCAACCAGATCTTCTGTACAATGCATCATTTCCACGGTGTGCACATCCTGCTGAGGTCTAAACATCAAAGACTATTTTGTGCTGTCACTAAAATCTTTTTATTATTGCACACTACCTTGTTAGTCTCTCATGATTAAAATGGAGCTTAGTGAAAGTTCAGTCAGGGAGAGTATCTTCATACATGCCCACTAAGTCAGAACTGTCCTCCAACTGTCTGATGTTGAGTCCTACTGATGTGAAACATGGAGGCATCTCCAGACACTTTTTAGAGATGCTTGTTGATCTTCCTGTCCACTCCATGCCACAGGGACTTCATATACAGCCCCATGAGTCTTAGTAATACTTCATGTTGCTATAGCAATGCTTTGAGTGTCTCGGGTAACCATGAAAACCACATAATCCATGTATATCCTGGTTGTGGTATGTCTCAGTTCTCCTGTATCATTGCAGTTTCATCAGCCTCTCCCATTCCTGCATTATAGCTTTCTCCTGCATCATCATCTCCATTACTCATCATGGCAGTTTGTTGGCCCCTCGTGTTCACTTGTTGCCATCTCCCCTCCAACATTATCTAGATTTCCCTGCGTCACAGCTGTATTGTTGGCCCCTCCTGTTTATGCAGTCAGGACTATCTTCATGTACGCCCACTAAGTCAGAACCTCTCATCAGCCATCTGTACCACGCACCCACTGGCCCAGTCTTTATCCAGTCATCATCCAGCACATTGACTTCAACCGATCGATCACAAGCCGCAAAGTTTTAAATGTGTCATTCTCTCTCTGCTCTCATTCAGCTGTCATTTCAGCATTGTACATTGCCAAGCCACACCTCCTCCCCTTCACCTCCTCTACCACAGTAGCCAGTCTCCCTCCAGTCAAACCACCAGTCAGAGACATTCTCATGGCAAAGCTCATCCTCACACTGCTTCTCCTCAACCACCACCAGTTTCTAGGCCACAGAGTTTATCTAAAAGTTTCTTAAATGGATATTAAATTAATTTGAAATGAATCTGATGTTAATCCCATAGATTATCACTGAAACAGCTTTTCTATAAAAACATGTGTGTTTTTACCTTTACAGCTGTTGCCTTTACACTTGCACTTTGGTGACGATGGATTCAGAGAACAGAACGGACGCGGGTCTTTATCTGAAATACGTGATGTCAGAGGCGAAAGGTCAATGATCGGAGGTTAGAGTTGCTAACAGGAAGCTGACGGCGGCGTTGACCATCTCACCGGCGCAGATGTATCGTCCATTCATGAACATGAGCTTGAAGCCAAAGTGACATCGACACACAAAGCTGCCAAACGTGTTCACACATTTCCTGTGACGAGGACACACACCGCCGCCACCAAACGCACACTCGTCCACGTCTGCAGAGAAAGACAGAGGATGACATCACTGTGGGCAGTGTGACATCATCACAGGTGGCCTGACATCACGTGGCCTGCGGCGAAGAGAGGGAACAGGTTTCTGACTCACCGACGCAGGTTCGTCTGTCCGGTCCGAGCCGTAACCCTGGCGACGGGCAGGTGCACTGGACCGCCCCCTTCATCACCTCACAGCCATACTGACAGTTGGCATGGTAACAGGTCCGAGCGTCTGGATGAGCAAATGTAAATAAAACAACGTGGTGAGTGTGTGTGGTCCAGATTATCCTACATTATGGGGACTAGCAGGTCATCATAATGTAAAGTGTTACATTTAAATGTGGACTCACATCTTAAAGTTTGGTTGAGGTTTATTTTTTTATATTGAACCTTTTCAAATCTTTCAAAATAAAACAAGTGTTTTAGGTGTTAATTTAATAAGTCTTTAAGTCTCTAGTCGTTAAGTCTTTTAATTTGAAATAAATGTTTGGTTTCTCATTAAAAATATTATTGTATATTTATAGTTAAATAAATGTGATATGATCAGTAGAGACGAAGCATGTTTTAGGTTACGGTAACGTTCTGTAGGAAATGAATGAAAATAAAATGTTCTGTGAAGATTGTGAGTTTTTAACTTGTTGTTAACTGTTTTAACTTGAGTGTGTTTTAATGTGTGTGTGTGTGTCTCACTCCTGCAGCTGCCGTCCTCCTGCAGTGTGTAACCGTCCTGACAGTAGCACTTGTAGCTGCCCACCGTGTTCATGCAGCGATGTTTACAGGGCCGAGGCTTCAGGCCGCACTCGTTCAGGTCTGACACACACACACACACACACACACACACACACACACACACACACACACACACACACACACAATTAGAGAGAGAAAAAGGGAACAGGGAGGGGAGGGTTCAGGTAATCAGTGAGAGCAGCTTGTCAACCCCAAAGATTAACCTTTGACTGTCATGACTGTTTGTCATACATCGTATCTTAAGTGTGTGTGTCTGAGAGAGAGAGAGAGAGAGAGAGAGAGAGAGAGAGAGAGAGAGAGAGAGAGAGAGAGAGAGAGAGAGAGAGAGTGAAGCTGCTGTTTGAAGCCAGATGTTGTTTTACAGTCAGGATATGAGTCATAATGTGGCCTCTAATCAGTAAATTAACACTGTCGGTGTTTTCGTCTAAGTTTAGAAGAAGCAGTATCGAGTAACTGTGTGTGTGTGTGTGTGTGTGTGTGCAGCTTCACAGAGAGTTGATTTTCCCATCATGATGACAAAAAAAACACACTCACACACACATTCCTGTCGTTCCTGCTTGACCTGTGAAGGCGTGTTTTACCTGGAGACCCCGACACACACACACACACACACACACACACACACACACACACACACACACACACACACAGAGAGAAACACAAATACACACAGTTTCCACAGATATACTTGTCAGGATAATGCACTGACTCTTGTTCATTGTGGGGACATGAACCAGACCCAGAACCAGGACGGGGTCCTATTTAGTCTGGTTTTATAAAAACAGGTGAAACACACACACACACACACACACACACACACACACACACTGTTACCTTGGTTACAGGTCTTGCCGGTGTATCCTGGGTGACATCTGCATCTGTCCGGTGCAACACACACTCCGTGTTTACAGCCCTGTTGACATTGAGCTACACACACACACACACACACACACACACACACACACACACACACACACACACACACACACACACACACACACACACACACTTGATTAATCTGCAGTTTATTGTCCAGTCAACAATCAGTCAGATCAGTCACTGAGCAGCCATCTCTCTGAGCCTCGACCCATAATTCAGTTGAGTTTTTGACTTTTGTTGTAACACTTGTACACAAAATGTAACACTTTTAAAAACCTGCAACTTTCTGAGTTTGTTTCTTTTCCTGCAGGTGAATGTTGTTTCTTCTACTTGTAAATAAAGATGTGTCTCCACTTCCTGTTACCAGACAAAACAGCGCTAAAATATCAACAGACCAGAGCGCTGACGTGAGACAAACATGTGTTTGATGTTTTATTTTAAATCACGTCTAAATAAGTTAGCATGCTAACATTGTGAGCTATGCTGCAGCTAGCCACCAGGTGGCGATATGTCGTCCATCGTTAAATACGGTCTGTGGACACTACAGCGACTCGTTATCAGAAACTGACCACACAGGCTAGTGCTAGCCAGTTAGCATGCTAGCATTAGCTGGTGAGTAACCAGCTGCTAATGCTAATGTTTGCGATATTAGCACAAGCTAAGCTAGGTTAATGTTTCACAGACGATGCTGACGACGCATAAGAAACAGGAAGTGAATGTTGGCGTCCTCACGTCGACAGCGTCCGTCGTCCGTCCGTGTCCAACCCCAACAACACTCCACACCGTTACCATAGCGACAGAGACCGTCGGACAGCGAGGTGTGGTCGTCCGTCCAACTACGACACAAACACACAAACATCACGACATATTCACGTCGTCGCTGACACTTCCTGTAATTTTACAAAAGAAATAAAGCAGAATGTCGAGCGTGCAGCCTTTCAGAATAAGACTTCCTGTTTCTTGGGTTTGTTTGGTTTGTGTCGCTGGTTCAGACCGAAGTGTCTTTACGTTCTCGTGTTTCCACTCACTTGTCTCAACATGACTGATGTGAGCAGGCAGACATACTTTCTCTCTGTGAATCATTCATCTTTCCTCTTCACATTTTACTTACTTCATATTTTCATTTTAATCCATTTTCACCTAAATCACAGTTTTTAAAAGAAATGTGACATTTTCCTTCTAATTCATTTTCCTTCACCAGTTTTTGATCCATTAAAATAAACTTTAATCTGATGTTTGAAACAGTTTCTGATCAGTTCAGTCAAACAAATTAACTTTCTAATGAAACAAACAGAATAAATGTGAAGGAAACGCTGAATATTAACGGATGTGTTGTCACATTTAACATCGAATTTTATTATTTATTCATATAAATTCTACATTTTAACAATAAACAACAAAAAACATCAGAAAATCAACACAAACTGCAGCAGAGATCAGATTAAATCCAGACCTGTCATAATCCAGCATCTGAGCCCGGGTCCGCATCCACGACCGGGACCAGGGCAGCAGGACCAGAACCAGGACCAGGCCGGCCCGGGTCAGCATCGTCCCGCAGAACACGGAGTTAAAACCCCTGTGTTTGAAGCCGCATCTGAGCCGGTACCGGAGGAGGAACAGAGACGCAGCTTCGGTAAAAGTCGTTTAGTTACAATGAAACGATGAGAACGAGCCGCGTCACGCGCCTGAACGTTCTGAAGCGAAAAGACTGAGTTCAGAGCAGCGGGGTCCGCGTGCGCGCTCTGATTGGCTGCTGGGACTGGGACACACACACACACACACACACACACACACACACACACACACACTCTTAGACAGAGTGGGCGCGTGCAGAGGAAGTTTGTTACATTTAAACAAACACACACTTTGTTGTGACGTAAACACAGATGGACCGTTGGCGCGCGCCTCCGTGTATGTGTGTGTTGACTGTAAACAGCTCGAGCTCATTTGTCAGAAAATTAAATACATGTAACAACATGTAAACTGTGTGTGTGTGTGTGTGTCTGTCTCATCTTCGCAGTAAAACATTTCCGACTGTCATGACGTCATGACGTCAGGTTCACGAGCGGCCCCGAGGGCACAAACCTCAGCACGGGCTGGCTGTGACGTCATCACGTGGGTTTTATAACCTTTTTAAGTTGTTCCAGTAAAAGGTTTAAAATAAAAGTGTCACCACACAAATCTGAAGAATTAAATTAGAAAAAAATCTTTTATTTAAATCTCAACTTCAAGATTTAAAATAATAATAATAAAACTTTAAACCTTAAAGGTCCCATATTAACCCTTCATACGACGAGCTACGGTAGCTACGGTAGCTACGGTAGCTACGGTAGCTACGGTAGCTACGGCAGCTACCGTAGCTACCGCAGCTACCGCAGCTACCGTAGCTACCGCAGCTACCGCAGCTACCGTAGCTACCGCAGCTACCGCAGCTACCGCAGCTACCGCAGCTACCGCAGCTACCGCAGCTCTACGAGCTCCACTCATCACGTGTCCAAGTATTTAGCTGAAAACACCTCAGATTATCATTTCTCCTGCCTCTGACGCTTTTGTTCAGAGCAGCTGTGACGTCCCATTCTGGACCTGGACACGTCATTACGTTGGAGTAGACGTGTTATCGAGCTTTAAAATGAGACAGAATTACATTTTGATTGACGGCTTTTTAAAAGCTCGAACCCATTTACATGCACACAGCTCTTTTTGTCAAGAATGAGTCATTAATACATTTTTTAAAATCATTAATTTAACCTCCTCAGCAGCCGTTTTAGCAGCTGTCGCTAAATAAACCAGTCACCCGACCGCTCATTTCTAACATGTATATACAAATGATATATAAGACCTTCAGCTCTACGTTGGAGGTGGCGTCATTCAAATATCCTGGTCTGTGACGTAGAAGTCGAGGAGAAACTAAACAGACTGTTGAAGCACGTGGTTTCTGATGAATTTACTCTTTAAACTGAAGCTTTTTAACAAACTCACAGTGTGTAGAGGCAGTTTAGTCCCAAACAGACATTTAAAAACCATCAAAAGTTTTTTTCATAATATGGAGCCTTTAATAGAACAAAACAACTGGTGAATCGATGCAGAACCATTGTTGACCACTAGAGAGCAGTGACGTCACATCCTCTCTCTCTCTCTCTCTCTCTCTCTCTCTCTCTCTCTCTCTCTCTCTCTCTCTCTCTCTCTCTCTCTCTCTCTCTCTCTCTCTCTCTCTCTCTCTCTCCTCCTGCAGCTCATCTCTTGAGTTTGTTTCAGCTCACATTCGTCTTCGTCCTCCAGCGACTTCACCATCATCGTCTCATCATCATCACCAGCGACATGAAGAAACTGGACACGTTTTGGGTTCAGTTCTGGGTGAGAAAACATCTGATTCCACTTCTGTTTCCATCACCGACGACAGTTTGTTTGCAATTTATAAATTTGAATTTATCAGTAAATGGATGTGACCTGATCCAGATGTTAAAAAGCTGTAAAAACAATAATTATAAACTCATAAAATTCAATGTTTGTGTCATTTAATTCCTTCATTTTCGTACCCAACAAATTCTCTCCTCCTGCGGTTTGTTTGAAATCTTTTAAAACTACGTTATTATGTTTATTGCTTTGTGATGTTTGTGAGTCACTGTTTTGTGTCGTGTTGCATTCAGGTGTTTGTTTTGTGCGTCGCTCCGTCGTGTTGTTGGCACGACCTGGACAACAGCGAGTACGACTGTTGGCCTCTGGACAAACCCAACGAGTACAACATGATCGACTGCGGAGGTCAGACGCTTTTATTGTGAAAAGATCGATATTTATTCAAAAAAAATAATCAGTAATCTTTAGTATGATTTTGTGATTTGTTTAGTACAGAAACCTTGAGGGGCAACTATCAGTGTGTCAGTTTCTGAAACATAAATTATATATATTTTAAACCTTTTTGTCTCGTTGCCTTTTATGACCTCTACTTATGTCCTGGCGCTAGTTAAAACAAAAATCTTTTCTTTTTTGAACAGAAACAGAAACATAGTTGTGGACTAAAAACAGAAACGGTTGAGTCACGGTGGTGTTTGTTGAACTTTGACCTCAGGTCTGGAGATGGCCTGGGTCGTCAGACCACCTGAGACCGTGAAGAGCGGAGAGGTTTTCAACGTCACGTACTCAGTGACGGCTCAGGACTCGTTCTACGACTGGGCCATGGACAACCACATCTTCACACACAGGTCAGTCACACGGGTTCTGGTCCTGGTTCCTATCCTGGTCTGAACTGGTTCCTATCCTGGTCTAAACTGGCCTTAACTAGTCTGTTCTGTTCTTATCCTGGTCTGACCTGGTCTTGTTCTGTCCAGCTCCATCGTCGATGCCAAAGCAGCTCGAAGATTCTGTGAACATCAGGAGTGTCCGTTGAACTGGAAAGATGCCGATGGAGAAAACTGCTGCATCCATCACGCCAACATCCACTCGTGTCCTCTGGAGCACATGGTGCTGATCTCACTGTTGTTACACTGTCAACATAAAACACTTTACTGTTACACTGGAAACATAAAACACTTTACTGTGACACTGGAAACATAAAACACTTTACTGTTACACTGGAAACATAAAACACTTTACTGTTACACTGGAAACATAAAACACTTTACTGTGACACTGGAAACATAAAAGACTTTAACCAGTAAACTGACTTAAACTTTCAGACGACAGAAAGTATCTGTGGCCCCTGGATTCCTGACGACGGGAAAATCTTCACACACACGATCTCTACGTCTGGGAAGATGACGCAGACCAACTGGACCGCCAAGGTGACGTCACCACGTCTTTATCAAACAACTGACTGATACTATTAATGTGTCTGATTAGCATAAGCTAAGTTAGCATTATACAAAAACACAGAGACTTTGACTTGTGACATGTTTTTATAATGAAGATATAAAATTCTGATGTTTTAAACACAGAAACAAAGACTGTCTGTTTTTCTTTTAGGTCAGAGAGTAAACAAACAAAAATGCAACAAAACTGTTTTAAAAATATCATTTGAAAAAAAAACTTTTAGGTGTATTATCTATTAGTATTGAACCAGAGGATACAAAAATCTCCTTTCCAACAGTGTCCTGACAAACAGCAAAAATGTACATAATAAATGACTGTAGATAAAATGTAACAGAATTATGAAACATTATCTAAAACAACAAAAGATAAAAAGTTACCATTTATATATTTATATGCAGATGATATTCTACTATTTCACCAAATTTTCTGTCTGTCTTCGTTATGTTCTCCTTTCCTGTGCGGATTTTGTGCAGATTTTCAAAATAAGAGCCAGTAGACTCAACCCATGTGATTGAGGTTGTACTAAACCCTTCGCTCCGTCTCGCAGGTTGTTTTGTTTCATAGCGGTTTGACGTCGCTCATCGCTCACATCCGAGTCGGCCGCATGCAGGTCGCTCTGGAGGCCAAAAGCACGGTGTACCCTGCCGTCGGTGGGTTTCTTCTCTTGAACGTTGCCGTGACGACAATGGAAACATGAAGAAGTAACCATGTGAAAGTCTCTCCTGGCAGTTTGTGGCGATGGCACCTGTGAGGAGGCGGAGCTTTGTTCCACCTGTCCAGCCGACTGTGGCGAGTGTCCAATGACGGCGGCGACCAAACTGGCGATCGGGCTGCCGCTCAGTCTGCTCTGCCTCTGCTTCACCCTGACGGCCATGGTGAGAACGACAAACAAACAAACAAACAAACACACACACACACACAAACTGAAACCAAATAAAACGTCAATCCAACCATGTGTTTCGAACAGTGGCTGCGACACCAGAAACAGAAGCTTCTGTGGGACGAGAGCTGGATCATCGACTTCTCTACGATAAAACAAGGTGAAGGAACGATCCACGTGGAAACATCTGGACCTGCTCTGGAAACATGCTAATGCTAATGCTAGCATTAATCTGGATCCTGATTTTTTTTTTTGCTAAAATGCCAATGCTGCCCAGATGAATATCTGGATATTTAATGCTAATGTTAACATCAGGTGGATTTCAGGTAGTTGTAAACAGGCTAGTTAGTTAGTATAAAGGAGGATCTGCTTTTTTGCTAAAATGCTAATATTGGCTAGTTCTAAACATGTAATGCTAATGTTAGCATTAAACTGGATTTCACGTTGTTGTTAAATTCATTATTTTTGGTGCCATATTGACCTAAATATCAGACAGTATTTTTTCTCTAGAAAAAAGTCTGATAAAGACGTTGTGGTCGTCTTATATCCGGGGTCCAGAGACCCGGGGTCTGAATCAACAGGTGGCGTCAAACCAGTCACAGCTTCTTCTTCTTCTTCTCTCTCTCACACCAGTGACCTGAAGAGATGCGATCACGACACAGACTCACTAGAAAACAGAGAACTAGTTAACAAACATCAGAGGAGACAGTGTTTCTAGACGTTGACCAGACGGTGGCACCGTCATAGTTTCAGTGATAATTCTTGGTAACTGTTATGCTAATGAAACACAAGGGGGGCACCTGGTTAGCAGAGTGGTTATATCAACCACATCGGTGAGTACAGGCTGTGCAGCTGTTGACAGACAGACCCAGGCGTGCTCTCCTCCTTCCCTGTCTCTCTTCACTGTCTCTATCAATAAAGGCAGAAATCCCCAACAAATAATGATAAAAAAAACCTCCTAGATTATGCACACTTGCTACTACAAGTCATGTACTTGTTAGCTAATTTTTCCAAAAACGAGTCTTGAAGAAGAGGGGTCGTCTTATACTCGAGTCAGTACGATAGTTATAAACAAGCATGTTAGCATAAAAATGGTTCTGTTTTTATATTAAAATGCTTTAATAGAAGACACGATGAGCTAAAGTTACAAAGCTGACGTTGGTTATAGTGTTAGTGGCCATTAGCTAACTGAAGCTAACGTTAGTAATGCAGATGCAGGTTGAAACATCTGTATCAAACATACGAGGTGCGTTTGTTGTTGTTGTTGAAGTTTCTGTGTCTCTGCTCAGACCAGGAAGCTCGTATGACGATGGGCAGCATCATGAGCGTCCCGGTGGGAAACAGCGACAGTAACACCAGCTGCATCACGGCCCTCAGCTCCTGTACCGCACAACCAGGGACAAGAAAGACGCTGTTTACCTGCACCGGGATATAGTACGCCACCTGTTGGACCTTTTGTTCCATTTGTTTCTTCTTCATTTATTACATATGTTTGTTAAAATAGTTTCCTCCCGCAGTGACGGCAGGACGGTGGCCATCAAAAAGATCCAAACGAAAACTTTCTCTTTATCCAAAACCATCAGACGGGAAGTGAAACAAGTCAGGTGACTAAACAAACCCAGCGTCTGTCACCGGTAGATGGAAATGTGGTGGTTTAATGGTTAATTCTCTGTTTTGTCTCCAGAGAACTCGATCACCCAAATCTCTGTAAGTTCATTGGTGGATGTGTTGAGGTTCCAAACGTCGCCATAGTGACCGAATACTGTCCGAAAGGAAGCCTTAACGATGTTCTGCTTAACGAGGAGATCCCACTGAACTGGGGCTTCAGGTAACGGAGGACAGGATACACCTGTGTCTAAGCCCCGCCCCCTCAACGCTGCATAAACTTCCTGTGTCTTCAATGTCTGACTGACGTCAAACAACAAAAAGACTCTTCTGACCATCAAGTTGTACTCCAAGTTTTGCTAATATGCTAATGTTAGCACAAATTGGATTTTGCATTCATGATAAAACAATCATTTTAGGTCATAAACGAGCATGTCAGGATCCTCGTTTATTAAGTGCTAATGTTAGCTAGTTAGCTATTAATTTGACAACATTAGGTTGGATTCTACTTTTTTGTTAAAATCATAATTTTATTTAGCTATAAACGAGCTAATGCTAGCATAAAGTTGGATCCTGTTATTTTGTTAAAAAGCATTTTTAAAAAGACCTTAAGTTACAAAGCTGACGTCAGCCCTAACGTTAGCAGCCATTAGCTAACAGTAGCTAATGTTAGCTGGCAGTGTAGTGATATACAGTTACGCTCTGGACTGTTTTTGTCCTGCAGGTTTTCCTTCGCCACCGACATCGCCAGAGGGATGTCGTACCTCCACCAACACAGGATCTGTCACGGTCGACTCAAGTCTCTGAACTGTGTCTTAGACGACCGCTGGGTTTGTAAAATAACAGGTAAAATACAGATGTTTTTATCTACGAGAGAGAAACTCTGATAAATAAATAAAACCGTAAAGTTCAATTTTGTGATTATTTGCGGCCAGATTTTGGACTGTGGACGTATCGCAGGGACGATGGGGCGGAGCCTCTCTCCACCTATCATCAGACACTGTTGGAGGTTTACAGGCCGCCGGAGTTCAGTCTCTCCAACATGGAACCGACACTGGCGGGCGACGTGTTCAGGTGTCAAACACGTAAAATCTAAATAAGCTAAGTTAGCTAATGTTGCTAGGTTAGCTGAAGTAGCTAAATTACCAAAGGATTTTTCGATTTCTGACCGTACGTTAACTAACTTCCTGACATCTTTGTAGTTACTCCATCATCCTGCTGGAGATCGCCACTCGCAGCGACCCCGTACCCGTAAGTCTCCGTCGAGTCTGATTGGTCGAGTCTGAGTCACATGTTGTGTTGATTTACTGCAACTCGCTTGATGTTACGTTGGTTTTGAGGTGGAGGAGTCGACTCTGGAGTGCGCCTGGTGTCCTCCTCTACCTGAGCTCATCTCCAGTAAAGCCGACAACACCTGCCCATGTCCCGCCGACTACGTGGAGGTGAGTCTAGCTACAGATAACTGAACTGTTTCATCCTTATTCCTTTTTTAATTTTGATGCTACTTTTGTCTGCAGCTGATCCGACGATGTCGCTCTAATAACCCCGCCCACCGACCGACCTTCGAACAAATCAGGAAGTTTGTTCACCGGATCAACCCGGTCAAAGTCAGCCCGGTGGACATGATGATGAACCTGGTGACAACCTCACTAAACCAACAAGGCAACGTCACTGTTGTTGTTGTTGTGTTCAATCATGTGATTTGTTTTTGTTTGTCTTTATTTCCTCAGATGGAGAAATACAGTAAACATCTGGAAGTGTTAGTGGCCGAACGAACTCAAGATCTGATGCACGAGAAACAGAAAACTGACCGGCTTCTCTACAGTACGACCTGACATTTATAATAACGACGTCTAGTGAACAACATAAACTTCTGTTTCCATTTTTATCAACAAACAATTTGATCCAGAAAAGATACATTTGTTTGCAGATGATACTGTTAAAGCTACAACTGCAAATCTGTACATTTCTAATGAATCTTCTGACCACATTTTTGATCAATATATTAATTGTTTAATCAATAAAAAAACTACACAACTTCTCAGACACAAACACAACTCCTCAAACGTCTTGTTTTGGTTAAATAATTATTGAAAAATACATCTACTAACTAGAAAGATAATTAATTCTATTCTACTCTAATTGAGCGTTAGCTACAATTAATAAACGTATGTTCATGTTTGTGTTGCAGGTATGCTTCCTAAGCAGGTGGCTGACGACCTGCGTCAGGGGAAACCGATGCAGGCTCAGAGTTACGTCAGCGCCACCGTCTTCTTCAGGTACGATTTGTGCCAAATTTGAAATGATTTCCTCGCAGCGCTCTTAACAAACGGACAGAAAACCACAAAATGTAACATTGTAGTTCTGTGTTCTGGCGCTTTTAACTAAAGTCAACTAAAATCTACTTCCTGTTTGTGCAGCGACATCGTGGGCTTCACGCAGCTCTCCAGCAGCAGCACGCCGTACCAGGTGGTTGACTTCCTCAACAAACTCTACACCACGTTTGATGACATCATCGACAACTACGACGTCTACAAGGTGGAAACCATCGGAGACGCCTGTGAGTTCAAGTCAAACTTAGTTAGCAAGCTAGTGAGCTAACAAGCTAAACAACTTAGTGATGGGTCATGTGCTGTTGTTGCTTAATCAAAAGATGCTCTATTTATATATTTAATCTAAAAAGACAAAAAGCTCAGCTGGACACTGTAGTCCTGGTTCGGGTTCTGATATAGCTGCACAAGTCCCAGTTCTCCACCTGAGCAGAACCAGAAGTAAAGGCGCCACCTGCAGGCAGAGAGAAATACAACAGGACGAGCAGTGGCTAACTGGTTAGCAGCTGCTGACCTTTCAAAATAAGATCCTCCATCCATGACATGGACATCACCATAAATCATCATCATAAACTAAGGTATCTAGGTTAGCTCAAGTGGCTAAATTAACAAAGGTTTTAACAGTAGCCAAGGTGTAGTTAGCTAAGTTAGCTGGAGTAGCCATGTTAGCTGAATTGGCTAAGTTAGTGAAAGAAACATGCAGTTAAAGCTAAAGGTCACATGACTGGAGCATGTTTTACAAACACATTTTGGTAGATTTTTATCTCTTAGCGGTGGCTAACAGGCGCTATTGTTATTGTTGCTAGTCAACAGTAGCATGTCATAAGAAACGTTTAACTTCGTCCAAATAGAGTGCGATGTGGCGTAGGTAATGAGTGGTTTTTTTTTTGCGTAGACATGGTGGTGTCGGGCGTTCCCCAGGAGAACGGGATCCTCCACGCCGCAGAGATCGCCAGCATGGCGTTGGACCTGGTGGGCGTCTGTCGGACCTTCAGGATTCCTCACAAACCCAACACGCAGCTGCAGATTCGCGCCGGGATTCACTCTGGTATGACTGAACTCATCTAATCTAACCGAATGTTTTAACATCAACGCTAACGCCTCCGTCTGTCCTCCAGGTCCTGTGGTCGCCGGGGTCGTCGGGACCAAGATGCCTCGATACTGTTTGTTTGGAGACACGGTGAACACGGCGTCCAGGATGGAGTCCACCAGCGTCGGTAACTCGCCGCCACCGAGTCAAACTGTTTAAAACCAAACATCTGTTGTTTCTGAGTCTGACTGGTGTCGTTTCAGCTCTGAAGATCCAGTGCAGCTCCAGTGCCTTTTACCTGCTGGAGGAAATCGGCGGCTACGTGTTGGAGTGTAGAGGAACGCTGCAGGTCAAGGTGAGTTGCTACGCGCCGCAGCCTCAAGTCTGACGCAGCACCGGGCGCCGCCCAGAGCCCCTGACCCAACCAGGTCTGTTTTATCTCCAATAGGGCAAAGGCGACATGGTGACGTACTGGTTGGAAGGGAAGAAGATGACTCTTGTCTCCAAGGACGTTGCCATGGATGCCAAGGCGACCAAACATGTCACCATGGAGACGGGGACGGAGGCGGAGTCAGAAGTGGAGAAAGAGCAGGAGCTGTACTCGTCCATACCGGGGTTCCTGAACGAAGACCTGCTCCTGGATCCGAACTGAACCTTCAAACCACGAGTTGATCACGTGATGTGGAGTCTGTTAGCGTGTCACATGTTGTATGTTACATGTCACATGTCTATGGTTCTGTGTTAGTGTCTGTTAATAAAGGAGATTCATTTAACTGAACCATGATATCGTAAATCCAACCAGAATTAAGTTTTTGTACAGAGATTTATCCTTTTAAATAATTTAAATGACTTTTATTGTGAAATATCCACAGGAAGTGGCAGGTTTCACCCAAGGAGGCAGGAAACATTTTGTGGTCAAATCTTTTGTCAGCTTAGCTTAGTTTAGCATAGCTTATCATATGTGGTTCAGCAAATTATTATTAAGTTAAGAAAATAAAAAACTTTAATATTTAAAGAAACAAAGACGTCAGATTTATTTTTTGCTCCAGATCAATTTTTGTTCCTCGTTTGTAGAAATAAATGTAATAATTTTTCATTAAATCCATAATAATGTTAAAATGATTGATTTATTGTTCGTATTGTGACATTAATTGTTGTCAGTATATAATGATTTATGTTATATAAAGATGGCCGACATCACAGCTGCATAGAAATAAATCTAAAACATCTGGATCGCCCCCTAGTGGCAACAGCGAGCTAACTTGACCCCAGCTAACAGTTTAGCTCCAGCTAACAAACGTAGCTCTAGCTAACGTAGCTCTAGCTAACGTAGCTCTAACGTAGCTCTAGCTTCGTTAGCAGACAGGACACGTCTTCATGTTTCTGATCAGTTTTGTTCGTTGATGTTTTGATCGTTGAGCAGATTCAAGATGGCGGCACTTGTGTTTTGAACTTTGCTTTTAAACAGCGGGAGGAAGCGGAGGCGTCGGCCATGTTGTTTGTAAACAAGTGAAAGTGATTATTAAAGTTTCTGTGAATTACTTTTACTCTTTGTGTTTTTTTATTCATTTATAATTAACAGACACATGATCCAATATAAAACCAACGTCTGCGTTTGCTGCACCGGAGGATTGTGGGTAGTTTAACACTCAGGTTTAATGAGCGTCTCCGCTGGATCGAACTCACCACATAAATATTCATGTGACATTGTTGAGCAGATGAGACGAGTTGAATAGACACATGGAGAACAAGCTGCTTTTATTTTGAAATCACAAACCAGCTGAGAGAGGAGGATTTCTATAGAAGGTTGTGGATTTTCAAAATAAAAATACTTGATAATATGAATATGAATGAAAAAAAAAAGGGGGGGGGTTATCTTGGAGCTGAAGAGTCCAGGACCAGGACCAGGCCTTGGATCTGGACCAGGACCTAGACCAGGTCCAGCATCCAACGTGGCCCCTTCAGGCCTCCGTACATGTTTAACTCATCTGCATGAGACGATGAAGAACAGCTGCAGCAGTCAGCACACACACACACACACACACACACACACACACACACAGTGGATCATATCAGTCCAGTTCTGGTCCAGGAGGAGCAGGTCTGGACTCACAAGGACCCTAGATCTGAGCCAGATCTCAGCCATCGTCTCTGAAGCACAAAACAAAAAATCCCCCGATGCCTCGAGACCAGGACCTGGTTTTTAATTACAGATGACAGGGTCTAGTGTGTGTGTGTGTGTGTGTGTGGTAATAGAATGGGTACTCACATAAAGAGCCTCTCTATCTCTCTCTCTCTCTCATTCATTATCTCGCTCGCCCTCTTTCTCTCTCATCCCCATCGTTCATTTACATTTCTGAGAACACACACATCAAACACACTGTTACAAAACAACAAGTGTGTGTGTCTGATGTATTCAGTAATTAAAACCTGTGATACACACACACACTCATGAGCTGTTTCCATTCAGTGTTTTGTTTAAAATGAGTCAGTTTGACTTCATGGCCACTAGAGGGCAGCGTCAGTTTCTGCCCCGGTGGCCGTTCTGACGTCAGCCACCGGGGGGCGACACCACATTTATCCACTGAGCGAGTTCAACAACATCAACGAAGACCAAAGACAAGACCACTTCAGAAAACAGGTTTAGTCAAAACTCAGAGTTAGTTTCTTTAAAGTCCAAGGCACCATACTGGTCTCTGCGGGTCTGTACTGGACTGTACTGGTCTCATCAGGTCTAGTCTCTCAGTCCAGCATCTTTAAAGCAGCAGTACAATGAAAAAGAGACAAAGAGAAAAATCAGAAAAGTGAAAAATTTAAATAAAAAAACATCTAAACAAAACATCACGTTTTCTAATTAAAGATTTAAAGATGGCCGCCCCCTGGTGGTGAAAATGAGAAAAACAAAACAAAGTTTATTTTTCCAGCATCTTTATTTTCAATAGAATTAAATACAAAAATATAAATAAAAATAAAACAAACTTCATGATGAGGTTTACAAATAATCCTGTGATAATTTTAGTGTTTTATTGTCACGTGTGTGACATTTATTGACTAATTATTGATCCATAAATAAAACGTATCAATGTGACATCACAACATCTGGTTTCACTTTGAAATGAAACTAATCAGGATCGAACCATGATTCCTCCTGCTCATCTTCTGGACTTCAACTCTCACTTTCGTCACCATCTTCCCACAATGCAATAGTCCTCAACTCCAAACCAGTTTCCAATCAGATCTGGTTTTTCCTGGAAGCTGTTTAGGGAAGTTACTGGTGCAGATCTGTACTGGTCTTTATTGGTGTGTAGTGGTCTTTGTTGGTCCATACCGGTGTCTGCTGGTCTGTTCTGATCTGTACCGGTGTCTGCTGGTCTGTTCTGATCTGTACCGGTGTCTGCTGGTCTGTTCTGATCTGTACTGGTGTCTACTTCTCTGTCCTGGTCTCTGCTGGTCTGTACTGGTCTCGTTTCTCAGTCCAGCATCTTTACAGCAGCAGGATGATCAAAAAAGACAAAGAAGAAAAAACAGAAAAATGAAATAAAAAAACAAACCCTGAGGATAAAAACAACAACAACAACAACAGTTTATAAACAAACTCTTTGTTTATAAACTGACGTGTCACAACAAGACGTTGATTCTTTTAGTTTTTAAAAGTGAAATAAATAAAACATCTAGTTGTTTCATGGATTAAATTAAATTACAGCAGCAGGTTGTAGTTCCCGTCTCTCAGCGCCTCCTGGTGGTCGTCAGTTCCTCTGCTCCAGGAGCCACTGAGACGCGACCCTGCTGGCGTAGATCACGTAGGACCAGGACAAGACCACGATCCCCAGAAGAACCTGGACCAGAACCAAGAAGTTTCAGTCTGACGCTGACGCGACATAATCGTTTATTTGTCTTTAAATTTAATTCAGTTAACAACAAATGAATCATCACTTTTATTTTAAAGACTTTACAGGCACCGCAGCAGAGATATGATGTTATTCTGGGACGTTTTTATGAGGCTAATTAATTTATACGTTAGATTTCTCAGTGACGCCTTGAAGGTCCATCTGTTCTCTACAGGACACACAGACGCAGCCTTTCGTCCGTCATCACTTTAATAATGTGGTGGTTTTCAGGATCTTACTGATCCGTATCAGCAGCATCAGACGCAGTAACACCACCAGAAACCGTGGGGGCAGTGTTGGACAGTGTAGCTCAGTGTGACCAGAGAGAGGAACAAAGAAGAAGAAGAAATCTGCGTCCACATGCTGCGACGTGTTTAACGTCCTCAGACCACCAAAGGCTCGTTTATTCTCCATCTATGTACATAAACAGGTTCGTCTGTTTCTAACCTCACTGAGGGATTGTTGGTGTCGCTCATAGAGTCATAGATTCCCTCAAATCCAGATCTTATGAAGCAGAAGTTTCCTCAGACAGTTTAACAGTGATGTGTAATAACGTTCAGTAGGTAGGTGGCGCTAACACACCTGTTGTTACTAAACTAAAGTGAAAGTAAAAGTGAACACTATTACTTCATTGAGCAGACAGCACACAACGAAATAACCCTCTGCTTTTAACCCATCACACCTAAGTGAGGAGGGGGCAGCCTGGGACGGTACCTTGCTCTAGGGCACCTCAGTGGGACCCGGTAGCTGGTGGATTTGAACTCGGGACCTTCCGGACCCAAGTCCGCTTCATGGCCACCAGGCCACAACGTTCAATTTAAACAAATGTTTACTTTGAACGTTTTGATTTTAATAAAAAAAAAAATCAGTTCTGATCATTAACTAAGATTAACCGGATTTCAGGCCTCTGCTGTTCTGGCAGTGAATTACGTTACGACACCGACAACACAGTTCACACCTGTGTTGATACGACCGTGTGGCCACGAAGTCAGAGGAACATAACGAGGCCTTAAAGGCCCATCATGCTCCTTGTTCCTAACGTCAGACCTTTTATTTACGTTGTCATGTTGTTAACAACACGTCCACTAGAGGCAGTGACGAGTGTTTCAGACACAACCAACATGTGACGGTGAAGCAGATCACAGCTTCATTCTCAGACAGAGATAAAGAGTCAGCGTGTAGACGGTGGTGGTCTGAGGACGTTAAACACGTCGCAGCATGTGGACGCAGATTTCTTCTTCTTCTTTGTTCCTCTCTCTGGTCACACTGAGCTACACTGTCCAACACTGCCCCCACGGTTTCTGGTGGTGTTACTGCGTCTGATGCTGCTGATACGGATCAGTAAGATCCTGAAAACCACCACATTATTAACGTGATGACGGACGAAAGGCTGCGTCTGTGTGTCCTGTAGAGAACAGATGGTTTTAAGGTGGTCGAGCTAAATCTTCTCTAAATCTTTAGTTATTACCGTGGAGAAGACTGTTGGTCTGTAGTTATTCAGACTTCCAACCCTGTCAGTTTTGACAGTGACAGTCAACGGTCATGAGTCATGAAACAGCTGCTAACTGTGTCTGCTGAGATGTGGTCTGAGCCATTAACTCTATTATCTACTAGCTGCTCTACTACATAATGTACTTTAATGGAAGTAAATCACGTTTCCTATATTCAGCTCCACTGTCACCACCAGGAACAGCCTCTAAGACACTGGTGTTGGTCACAAACCAGTGACTTTGTTACATAAAGACCCATGTTTAACGTGTTTCTGTCCGATGAGCCGCCGCTTGTTGTTGCAACTAAATTAAACACATTTAGTGACGTCACCACATCTTCTACAACACAGTCCTACGTGTCACAACGAGCTTTACCGCGAGAAAGACATAAAAACCTTTCAAATTTACTGGAAACGTCAAACTAACAAACTGTGATCAGATACAAACCGGTTGCTAGCAGCTAGTTAGCTACCCAGCTAACTAGCCGTTAGCATCTCTACCCAGCTAACTAGCCGTTAGCATCTCGGTATAAACACAAACTGGAGCGGGAACTTACCGCGGAATAAATCCGGTCCAGACCGTGTCGACTCAAGGTCTCCATCTGCTCATTCAGTCCAGGTTTAATCCGCGCACACTCCGGTTTGTTTGTTTGTTTGTTTGTTTACGGTGCTGCTTGTGCTGCTTGTGCTGCTTCTTCTTCGTCAGTTTAAAGCTGCAGCTGCTGCCAACCGCTTTTTATGGAACACCGCCGCCATCTTGTGTTCGGGAGTGATAACCGCGCAGATCAGAAACACGACGTCTCACTCTGATCCATTTTTTCAACAACAAAATCTTACACTTTATGTATTTTATTGTAGTTATATCTCATATAAATAAAAAACAAAGAAATATAGAATGTAACATTTAAAAAGAAGTAATTATTATTATTAGTGGTATTTTTTAACGTGCAGTGTTATGGTGTTATTTAAGAAATTAGATTTATTCAAGTTTATATTGAAAAATGAAGAAAAATTTGGTGTCAAATTGATCAAATTTTGACGCCGAGTTGAAAAGATAAAATTTAATGACGTAAGATTAATTGAATTCTTATAAATTTACTTTAAAACGACGATTTCTCATAAATCATGAGAAGGAGAGTGAGTCATCTTTAAGTGAGACGATCTATGTCTGCGGAAAAAAAAAAAAAAAAAAGAGTTCCATTACCCAGCAGCCCCCGCGGCATCTTCCTCGCTCCAGCTGTATGTAGCTTCGGTCCGGACGAAAACGCCCGACACAAATGCGAGTGTTTCTGTGCCGAGTTCGGGTCTGACGGGATCAGAGCGGCGGAGCCCGCAAGACCGAGAGCGGCGCTGACGGCGGATGCCGCTCACGGTGCGGAATTCTGCCGGGAGGAGGAGAAAAACCCCGGATGAAAAGCTCCCGGAGCGACCCGGGGAGTCGACTTCTGCTCAGGTACGGAGACACTGCGTTAGCATGCTAGCAGGCTAACATGACTGACTCTGTGTCGGTTTCATCCGCCGCCGTTTAACGGTTGTTTACCGGCGACCACCGCTGCTCTGAGGCGTCAGACAGAGAACTGACAGACGTGTCCATAGAGAGGAGGCGCGAGGCAAACCGGAAACTCACGGTCTTTTAAACAGCAGCTCAGCTCTGTGCTGCGGTGTTAGCATGCTAAGCTAACAGCTGCTAATAATGTCAGTAGCGTAGCAGCGGTTTGTGCTGAGCTTTAACAGAGAAACAGAAAGTAGACTAATGTAAACACAGGCTCATGATAGCTTAGCTTCCTGTTAGCTTCCTTGTTAGCTCCTTGTTAGCTCCCTCAGAGTGATGTAGCCGTGCTATTGTTCTGGTTCTGCTGTGAATAATGTTTATTAAACATAGTGTTGTTTCTGTTTATGTAGTTTAAATGTGAATAAACAAGTCAGTTGAATCTTCAACAACGTTTCAAATCAATGAAGAAGAATTATATCTTGTAAATGATGTGAGGAACATTAGCATCAGAGTGAAATTCTGCTAATGAGCGCTAACTTCCTGTCCATCTGTCCTCTGACCAGGTGATGGCGCCCACGCGGATGAAACTGCGTGTGCGGCGGCGTGACGTCGCGGGCGGCGCTCAGCAGGCAGAGGAGGAGGAGCGGAGTCGAGATGGCGGCGGCAGCGGTGGTGGTCGCAGCAGCAACAGGAGGAAAAACGCCACCAACGCGTCAACAACAGCCGCTGCCGCTTCGTCTCCACCCACGTCATCGTCATCAGCAACGGCGAGGGTGGTGGTGGCGGCGGAGGACACGTCGCCGGACTCGAAGTGTCCGATCTGCCTGGACCGCTTCAACAACCTGGCGTACCTGGACCGCTGCCTGCACCGCTTCTGCTTCCCATGCATCCAGGAGTGGTCGCACAACAAGGCCGAGTGTCCGCTCTGCAAACAGCCCTTCGCCTCCATCTTACACTCGGTCCGCGCCGAGGATGACTTCAAGGAGTACACGCTGCGGCCGGCGCCTGCCAACAGCAGTGTCGCCGCCACCGTCGCCATGGTGGCGGCCATGGCATCGGCAGCAAGGAGCGACCACCAGATGCGTTTGATGTTGAGGAGGCACCGTGTGGATGACGACGGCAGCAGCGGCGGTGGCGAGGCGACGACGAGGCGGTGGTGGCGCGACCGAGGAGGACGTGGCAGCGGCCGGAGGGCGGGGATGTGGGAGTGGTACCTGGATTCACCTCCTCTGCCTCTGCCGCCGCTTTCCCGTCAGTCCGCTGTGACGGAGGACGGTGGCGAGGCCGAGGAGGCGGAGCAGCAGAGGAGAGGCGGAACTGATGGAGCAGAGCGCGGCGTCATCTTCGAGGGGCTGACAGGACTTGGAGGGACGGGGTCAGTGGCCGCTGATGACCGGGCGTCGCGGCGGCTGATGATGCGTTTGGCGGCACGACGCCGCCTGCAGCAAGAGGGCGGCGCTGTGCGGCGGCTACGTGAGCGAGAGACCGTGGCATTCCGACGTGGTCTCTACCGCTGCGGCGTGCGCGTCAGTGGTGTGGCCGGCGGCGACGGTAACGAGGCAGAACATCGCGAGGTCACGGCCGAAAGCTTCAGACGCAACCCGGCGCATCTCCACAGGCTCCGCCCCTGGCTGCGGCGTGAGCTCACCGTGCTCTACGGCTCGCACGCCACGCTGGTCGACATCGTGCAGCGCATCATCATGGCGCAGCTGGCGCGTCATGGCCTGGAGGACACGCCCACCGTGGAGGAGGAGCTGCGTCCGTTCCTGTTGGCGAGGACCGACCACTTCCTGCATGAGCTGCTCGGCTTCGCTCGCTCGCCACTCGGTCTCGATGCCTACGACCTGCAGGCCGTGTACGAGCCACTCGGTGGTGGCGGCGAGCTAAGCAGCGTCTCCGACAGCAGCTCTGTCATCGCCATCTCCGAGGGTGAGGAGGAGGAGGAGACGGCCCGGGGCGGCGGCGCCCACGATGATGTCATCCAAACAGGAAGTTCCCTCAGCCTGTCGGCGTGGGACGACGAGACGCCGGGTCCCTCCTACTCCACCGCCGCTGAGCCGTCTTGCTCGCTGTCGTTAAGCCCCGCCCCCCAGGAGGCGTCCAATCAGGAAGCAGAGGAAGAGTGTCTGATCGTTGGCTACAAGAAGCCGATCGCTGAGCGGACGCCAGAGCTGGTGCAGCTGTCGTCCGACACCGAGGACGACGAGAAGAAGATGGAAACGCTCCCACCGCCGCTCGCCACCACGACCACCACCCCTCTGTCGTATTTACCCACAATCCCTCCCTCCACCTCTGGCGCCTTCAGAGAGGAGCAAGACGACAAATCAAAGGAGAATGACAATGATGGCGAGATGAGCAGGTGCCTCTCACGTGCACGCTCGTGGTCGGGCAGCTCAGAGTGCACGCTCAGCGGTGGCGAGCAGCAGCAGTGTCAGAGGGACAGGAAGCAGCCTGGCGAGGCAGCGAGGGAGAGGAGGAGGAAGAGGAAGAGGAGGCGGAGGGAGCGGAGCGGCGTCTTGTTCAACCCCAACCGTTCCATCTACCCCGCCATGATGCGGCGCCGCTCACGCTCGCCCTCACCCTTCTGCTCCAGCGTGGAGTCGGGCTCGCCGCTGCCGCCCAGCCCGCCCGACTCCAGCTGGGAGCGCCGCCACTCGCCGCTCAGCTGCTCCGCCTCCTCGCTGTCACACTCTTCCTCCTCCTCATCTTCGTCTTCGCCGCTCCCGCAGACGCCACAGACTCCACCCACGCCCTCGCTCTCCCCTGGCGACACTCACCACCGAGAGAAACCCGGCGGGAAGAGGAAGTACAAGAGCCGCCACCTGGACAGCAACGACAAGGATCCAACGTGGCGGCCGAGCGGCGGCAGCGGAGGCAGCCATCGACGTGAGAGGAGGAAGGAGAAAGAGAGGAGGAGGAGGAGGGAGCGACAGAGAGAGAGCGGCGGCAGAGAGAGGTGAGACTAATGTCCCAGAATTCACTGCTTCGTTAACATTTAACCAAACAGGAAGTGAAGTAACGTTCTGTTTCCTGTCGTCCAACAGCAGCAACAGAAAGCGCAGAGACGACCGCAGCCCGAGCGTCGAGATCATCTACGAGGGAACGGTCGGCGCCAACGACGTGATGTCGTCGGCACGGAAACGTCAACGAAGGAAACGCCACCACAGGATGGCGCTCAGCAGGTACGATGGCGTGGAAACGTGTCACGTGTTTAAATCATGTGAAACATGGAGCAGGTGCAGTTAAATGAAACAACCAGCAGGTGGCGACTTGACTCCGTCTAATCACACCAACGAGAAAGAAGCTCATCCTGCTCAAAGTCACTGACTTTAAAAGTTTCTGAAGACAAGAAAATTACACATTTTGATTTATTTATTTCATTAACATTCAGATTCTAGAACTAAATGTGTTTACTCTCAGTGACATAAATACACTCTATTGCCAAAAGCACTGGGACACGGGTGAATAAAGTCAAACTGTGATTCTACTAACGTTTGTGAAAAGAAAAAGTCTCTCAGGAGCTCGGTGGATTCAAGCGTGATAGGATCCAAGTGGTGTAAACCACATCACCGCTGGACTCTAGAGCGGCGCAGACGTGATCTCTGGAGCGATGAATCACTTCTGATCGATGAGTCTGGGTCTGACGGTCACCTGAGTGGAAAGGTTGATGAGGGCGGTTATGACTCGGTTGTTTTTCTTTGGGCTTGGATTTTAATCCTGATTCACGCTCGTCGGTATCCGTAGACACGTATCGTCGTCATGTAGTCGTCGACCACCTGGGGGGCTGACGTGCACCTCCACAACTTTTAATGAGTCGATGGGACCCCCCACTGTTACCGAGTAGGAAATATTATATTCCTGAAAATAACTTTTCAGTTATTTTCTGCGTGTGTCTGCGTAGCTCTGTTTGTTTTAACGTTGGTTAGTGTTGGAAACAATAATTTAACTGATCTGTAGCGGCCAGTGTTGATTCTGTGGTGACCTGTTTATCTGCATTAACACAGTTAAAAATAACTGTTTCACAAGCTGTTAAAATATGACGTCTACTAAATGAAACGCTTTCTGGGGGAGGACCCTCAGACCCCACCGGGAAAAAATGCTTGATTCACTGCAGCTCACACATTGACAAGTGAATATAAGACTGTGCTTCATGAGACATGAAACAGTCTTTTATCACAAGTATCACGGCTCAAAAAAAAGAAGACAGCAGCATAAAGACGAGGGGCATTTCGTCTCCATTCTCAGTGTGTTTTTAATTTGTCATGGTAATCCCACAGCTCGCTCCTTATCTGGCCCGTGTGCTCTAGTGCGCCACCTTCCTTCAGGTAGAGGTAGTGTTTATCTCCCCAGCCACAGTTTCATGTCTAATTGGTATTTTCCTCTTTGTGTTTCTTTACACCTGCGCCAGCTTGATTCTCTATGAATGAATATTAAATCTCCATTCATAGTCAGTTGTGGAGCAGATTGCGTATAGTTTTATAAACGACACCACCAGCGTTGATACGACTGTGACGGTCAGAGACACCACTCAGCCTTTAGCACCAGTGAAATGAACTCGTACTGCTTCATCACATCACACATCTTGGACAATGTCCTGCTCCAGACTTTGTGGCAACAGTTTGGGGACGGTCCCTTCCTGTTCCTGACTGCTCCGGTTCACAAAGAACGGTCCATGAACACATGGATGAGTCTGTGTGTTGTGGAGGATCCTGACTGGTCTGGACTCACTAATGCTTTTTTGGAAGAACAGTCCAAAATTCACATAATTACACCGAAACCTGGTAGAAAGTCTTCCCAGAAGTGTTGAGGCTGTTCTAGCCGTCAGTGGTGGCCCAGCTCCATAGTTGGTGTAAAGGCAGACGTCCCAATACTTTTGACAATACAGTGTATGTAACATGGAGGATGCAGCCCTTGATTTGGGGGATGGCTACAGACAGTGTCTGTGTCCAGGACGTTATGATGTTGTTGTTGTTGTTGTTGTTACGTTACCATGGCGTTCTTCCTCTGACCCTCAGCTCTCCGGTCATCATCACCCTGGACAGCGACAGCAGCCATGACGGCGTGGGCGTTAACAAAGTGGCGTTGAGCAGCGGCAGCAGCAGTCCACTCAGCAGCCAACAGACCGTCGACTTCTCCGACCTGCCTCCGCTCCCATTGGTGAACTCCGCTGCCGTGGGCGGAGCCTTGGACGCGGAGATCGGTGAGCTTCCTGTCGACATCCTGGACCGAGGATCTGCATCTGACGGGTCGGAGACGGAGCTGACGGGTCGTAGTCGCGCTGCCGCCGCAGGACGCAATATTAGTGATGTTAGCGACGTTAGTGACCAGGAGGTGGACGTGGAGAATGTGGAGGAGGGCGGGGCTAATGAGGCACGTGTGGACAATTGTTCCCATATACGGAAGTGTGATGTCACGGTGTCGGACAGCCGCCTGCTGGCGTCCATCCTCAACGATCTGAAGGGAATCTCTGCATCCAAACCCAACCTTTCTGTGACCTATGACCCCAACCGCTCACCTGACGGCAGGAAACGGCGTCGAACCGATTCTCCCCGGGACGGTTCGGACCTGCCACCGCCGCCGCGTCGAACCTTCACACCTCCGCCGCCACCTCTGAAGGAACGCAGTCCTGTGCAGTTGTACAACAGGAACACGCCGCCGCCATTGAAACACAAAGACGCTGGGAGTCCACGCTCATCGCCGCCGCCCGCCGACCTCAACCCTAACGCCGTGGTGACCCAGACCATCCCGTCCATCTCCACGCTGAAGAAACACTTCTCTTTGGCTTCGACGAGTGGTGGCGGTTCGTGCGACAGTTTACCTCGTCTGGACTTCCTGGACACATTTCCTTCCACGCTACATTCCAGCTGTGACATCACCATGGAGACGCCGTCATCTGGACCCGTCAACTTCCATCCCGTGAATTCGTTACCTCCCGCTGATTTCCGCTCGGCGCCGTCGCCGCCGCCACCACCCTCAGACTCTACCTCTGGATGCTGCAGAGACTTGAAGACTTTTACCCAGAATTCCTGCCGCGTGGCGTCCGTCGACCTCTGTCTGACGCCGCCTGGTGGCGCCGTTTTCTCAGGAGCCGACGCCAACGACTCGTCAAGCGCCGGTTTAGCTCCACCCCTTGACACCAGGACCCGGAGCCCCTCCTCCTTCCCTGACTCCGCCCCCTCGCCCGTTCACCTCCGTCTGAAACGTCCCGAGGACACGATGCCACCCGCCGACGTTTGTTCTCGCCTGGACGCCGCCGCGATTGACGGACACTTGAACCACACAGCCTTACCGCCCTCTGTGCCCCGCCCCCCTCACGGACACGACCATGGCCGCTTAGGCCCCGCCCCCGACCCACACGTCCCCTCTGACTCTCAGCCGCCAGGTGGCGCTGTGTCAAAAACCTCCCGGACAGACAATCACATCATGACGCCTTTTACTTCAAACCAGTGGAATAATGCTAACGCTAACGCTAACGTTGATCACGACGGCGTTTGGACGACACACACACACACTCAAACTCAGACGCACCAATGAACCGAAACGATTTAGAGAACTTTTCTTTATCTTTCTTTTTATTACATCTGTTGATAATTTGAGTTGATTTGTTTAAATCGATGATGACATCATCATGTTCGTCGGAGCTGAGACGAGTCTTTATTTTTAAATATTTATATTTTTAATATTAACGATCAGGGTTTTTTGTTCACTGTAGAAACAATGTTTTTAGTTTTGATTATTAACGTAGAATAAATCTTTGAAAAAAAATGTTTCAGCTCTGAACGACGGTAATTATGAAGAGTTTGGACCAAACGACGTAAAATAAATGAAGTTGAATTAAAGGAGGCGACACACACACACACACACACACACACACACTCTGGGCTGGTTGTGGTGTAAATGAGTGAAAACGTGTGTTTTCATCTGTAAGAAAAAAAAACTTTAAAAGAAATAAAAGTTTTGGTCAGAAACTGAATCTACTGTCTCATTTCAACTTGTTGGTCCTGGTAAAACAACACTAATGCTAACTCTTATTTCCTTCTGCTGATGTTAGCATGCTAACCAGCTAGCATCCTGTCTGTTCTGATGACGTAGCTCCACTTCAGTTATCAACGGTACCTCAGCAGAGTAGGTAGGAGGTGAAACAGTCAGGAAAGGACCAACGTGTCCGGGACCTGAAGCAGCAGCAGGACGTTGACGTGTTGACGTGTTAACGTGTTAACGTGTTAACGTGTCAGATACCTGCTCACCACCTCTGACCAGTTATTTTACACTGATCACAGCTGATCAACAACACAACATCTGGTTTAAAAACATGTAGCATCTGGAAGAGAAGAAACAAAACGTCACATCAGGTTGTAGTAATTACTTTTTGTTTCTCAACACGTGGACTTTGTTTCTGAGGTTTCAGCCCCATCAGATGTAGTTGTTGTTTGTCGCCAGCAGGTGGAGCCACACATCGTCCATCTCTTTGTCTCCTCAGCAGAGGGAAACTGAGAGGATAACGAGTCCCCGGGGATCAGAGGGAAGATCTCCTACGTTAATTAAGACGATCAGGGTCCCATTAAACGGTTGTTAAACACACTCTGTGGTGGATCGACGCCAGGTCCAGACTCCGGTCGAAGAAAAGGACAAAAACACCGAAGCTAAAGGTTGAAAACGTCTGTTAAAGGATGTTTGTGTGAAGAAATAACCACTTTAATTCTGCTTTAATCTCGTCTGACGGCAGGAGTGAATGACAGGCGCAGATGTGAAGCTGCTCTACAAACTGTTCTGATTGGCTGACGAGGAGAAGAGGGCGTGTCTAAAGCTGCTAACGTTAGCATTAGCAGCATAAACATTGATAGTTCAGCACTAAAATACATTTCTTATCTTTCAACAATGAGGGTCACAATGCTAATGCTAACCAGGGTTAAAACAAAACGAATTTTCAAGGTGTTAAAGGCATGTTTTTGCTAATGCTACATAGCTAGCATTAGCATTAACAGCACAAACTTAATTCCTTTAATTGCCAACAGCAGTGAAACTATGCTAATGCTAAGTCTCATTCTTTGTGCTGATGTTAGCATGCTAACCAGCTAGCATCCTGTCTGTTCTGATGACGTAGCTCCACTCAGAGGTCGTGTTAAAGGTGAATTAATGAGATGATGTTTTATTTATCTAATGTCAGGTTCCTCCCACTGGTCCTTTATATTTACATTAGACTGAATAAAGATGAAATGAAACACGTCTTCTTCTTCTCTGCAGTTGTTTCCATCTGTGTTGATTATTTGTTTGTTTGTTTACGTGTTTTGATGAAACCTGGTTTATTCACAGATTCACGGCGCTGCAGCTGTTTGTGTCACAATTAATGTGCTGAGACCCCCTCACCCCCTCACCCCTCCTCCCATCACTCTCTTTCTTCCTGCTCAGGCCACGCCCACATTCTAGAACACTGGTGGCGGGCCATTGTTAGCACTGTTGCTGGGCAACACAGCGCACCGTCGTCAGGGACAACGAGCCATCACACACACACACACACACACACACTTAGCTTCCATCTTGTGGCAGATTTTCACACAAACACAAAAACATATTGTTCATTTTCACACCCGATCACACACACACACGCACACGCACACTGATGATTACACACACTCTGCGTTGTATGATGCAACCACCTGACATCCATATTCCTGCGGCGGCGTGATGTCGATCAAAAGCTTTATTGTAATTCAGCACATGAGGTCACACACACACACACACACACACTCACCCTGAGAAAAAAGAAAAGGGACGTTTTGATTTTAGTTCCCACGACAAGATGCAAAGGGAACAGTTTCCTTGTGATGTAAAAAACATAAACAAGCAGAAATCAAACACAAAACAAATGAAATAGAATAAATAAATAGAAACGTCAGAGATTCCGTCGTGTTTCTAACTTAAAGGTCGACGCTTCATGTTCCCAGAGGTTTAGAGTCAGACGGTTTTACCTCTGGAGAACTTCCTGCCTGATGCTGCAGTGCATGATGGGAAATGTGAAGGATCCAACCATCTCTGGAGTTGAAGCTAACATAAACACTTAGCTAGTTGCTACATTAGTGAAATTAGCTGAAGTGGTCAAGATGATACCTTTAAATACCTGGGGATTATTTTCTATTTTAGCTAACTTAGCTACATTAGCTAACTTAGCTCCATTAGCTAACTTAGCTCCATTAGCTAACTTGGCTCCATTAGCTAACTTTGCTCCATTAGCTAACTTGGCTCCATTAGCTAACTTAGCTCCATTAGCTAACTTTGCTCCATTAGCTAACTTGGCTCCATTAGCTAACTTGGCTCCATTAGCTAACTTGGCTCCATTAGCTAACTTAGCTCCATTAGCTAACTTGGCTACATTAGCTAACTTGGCTACATCAGCTAACTTGGCTCCATTAGCTACACTAGCTAACTTTGCTACCAGTCTGTCAGGTTGTGTCAGTGACGTCTGGACAAAATCTTTCGCTTTCGTTCTGAGGGAAGTTAAATTTAATTAAACTTTTCACGTGTAAAATCAGACACAGACGTGTTGGAAATGACAAGTGTTTCTTTGCGTGTGTGGAATGTTGTGAGCTGATCTCAGTTCAGTCCGGTTCCTTTTCAGTCCAGAGTTTCTCCTGCTGTTTCCTGCTGATACGAGAACAGAGACGCTGCTTCTCAACTCTCTTCGTGTTCAATAAATATATGACTGTTTGGTGCCAATTTAAAGTCAAAATAAATCTAAAACCTTCCACTGACACTTTTATTTATTTATTTATTTTGTAAAGAAAATACAAAAATACGAGTGAGCGTGTCGGTTTGCGTTAGTTCGTATAAAACCGAGTGGGAGTGAGACTGCGCCCTGAGAACTTTCCAGTGAATCCAGACGTTTGAAGAAAGTAAGAAATAGAAGAGCTGAGGAGCAGTGAGAGTTGAGAGGCAGATCGAGTCGTACCAGCGTGAACTCAGCCCAGAGAAAATCAATGAAGGTGCCGTTGGAGTCGTAGAGGAGGAGGTAGACAGGAGACAGATAACAGTGATGTGGTAGCTGAACTTCAACAGTCCTGGATCCTTTGAGGTCAACGCGTCGTCCGCTTTTGGTCAAACTGTGATTTGAAACTTCCTGGTTTTGGCTACGATGGATTTGTGTTCGCTGGGAGGAAGAGGATGAGGAGGAGGAGGAGGAAGACAGTTTGATCATGTGATGAAGGTCGTTGCATCAAATTAAAGGTTTAATCGCCTTTAAGCTTTAACTCTATGTTAGTTTGGTTCACAGCTTTAGCATTAGCATCTGAAACGTTATTCCCTTAATCGTCAGGGGCAGAACAACATCAACATCAACTCTGTTTTTATTTCCACCACTTAACCTGCTACCTAGCTGTTTATGAGCCGTCGTCTCATTTTAACTAAGACATTTACATCGTCCCTCATGTTAACTGTTTTATATTTTTGCCAAGTTGGTTGAACCTCTCGTCTTGAAGCTGGTGGCAGTTAAACAGTTAACGTCAGATGCTAACATTTGCTGTATAGCGACATGTGTTGAGTGTGAAGTAACAGAAATAAAAGAAAAACGAGAGCTAATGTTAGTGATGTGTGAGCTAAGGATTTAAGTTTGATAAATCAGTTACTAATGCTAATGTTAGCTGCTATGTGGCACTAGCATAAACCTTTCACCATTAGCAATCAAGCTACATCTGCTGCTTTTATAAAAACTCAAAACGAGTAACTATAACATGCTAACTGTAGCCGTCTGTGATGCTAACACGTAAAAACAGGCAGGTAGCATCAGTTAGCTGTAGCTTGTTAGCATCTGAACAACCACTGCCTATGACCAAACTGTCCCGTCCTCCTCGGTCCGACTGGCCGGTTCCCGTCCCAGGTGAGGTGTGTTCATGTCTTTACATATCGTCCTCGTGGTATGAAACTGTAATCCTGCTGCTTCAGAGAACGTTAGTCCTTTGTTGGATTTGATTTTTTTGTCCTTACGTGACGTTGACGTCCCGTTCGTCGACTGTTAGAAGAACCAACGAAACGCTTCTCCGGTCGGGACGGACGGCGGTCGCTGAGGAAGAGACAAGATATTTATGTTCTGAATTGAGTGACGCCAGTTAGCTAACAGTTAGCTAACTGTTAGCTAACAGTTAGCTAACAGTTAGCTAACAGTTAGCTAACGTTATCAATGAAGGTTTAACATCAACATATAGACAAACATTGTTTGCAGAATAAATAAGATGAAGTTAAGATACATAAATGAGCACATCAATACGGGAAAGTAGTAAAAAAAAAAAAAAACTTTGTAAAAAAATTTGTAAAAACGTAAAAGATGTTAACACGTAAAAGACACAAAAGTTGTAAAACAATTGTCCATTAGTAAACCGTCTGGTTCGGCCGTGACTTTGGTGAACTGGTCATCACGGATCAGTTTCCTGTCAGAACTAAACGAGCCACGTCGGACCAGCAGAACCGAGTCGTGACTCAGATCATCTGGTTTCAACTACACATCAAAGACCACGACAGGAAGAGGAAGAAGATGAGGCAAGAGGGTGAAACACACACACACACACACACACACACACACACACACACTCTGCTGTCACTTGCCGTTAGCTTCCCCAGGTCCAATTAGCGTGTAATTGAGGAAGATTACGGCTGCTAACACACACACAATTTTCACTGTGTGTGTGTGTGTGTGTGTGTGTGTGTGTGTGTGTTGATGCTGAGGGAATAATTAGTGATACTTCCTGGTGATTCCCACAGAAACAAGTGTGTGTGTGTGTGTGTGAGACAGAAAGAGACAGAGAAGAAGATATATAGAGTCATCAGTGAGGTCGAACGCTAGTGTCAATTAATTATTGATCACCACTAATTCTTATTACACACACACACACACACATAAATATTCTCCTTTCCTGGTCTCACTTTATCACTTTGAATCAACAGAGAGTTGGTGTGTGTGTGTGTGTGTGTGTGTGTGTGTGTGTGTGTGTGTGTCTTGGAAACCTGCCAGACCTCAGCAGAGACTGAGCTCTCGTTTTTCACCACCCACCATCTGCACACACACACACACACACACACACACTCAGCAGGGTGAGCGATGCCCTCCAGCTCCTGCCTCGCTGCCAGTGACCTGGGTTAATTGAGCCCGGACACACACACATCAGATGTATAAAGATGAAAACGATCAGTTGATGTGTGTGTTAATAAGTATGATGTTATATGTTGATTTGTGTAAATGTGGTGTTTTGACTCTAAGTCGACCTGTGACTGTTTAGACCATCAACACCATGTCTGAGGGTTGATGGAGGCTCCATCTTAAAGGTGGATGATGGAGAAACTTCAACAATATCAATATAAACACACATTTACATTTAGTGAAAAAAGAACAACTTTAGTTCTTTAGTTCAGACTCATTCATTGTCTATGAAGATTGTTGTAGCTCCATGTTTTAAAGTGCTGGATAAACTTCAGTACAGTAAATACTTGACACCTGATAAACTTCTAGCAAAGTCATTTTTTGGTCGAGTATCTGTACTTCTACTCTGACGCTGATATACCTCATATACAACATGATATTTAGTGTATATATATGATCTATACTCTCACCTCCAGTCCTCCTCCTCCTCCTGGTTTCTTCTTCAGCTCTTCACACTTCCTGAACTTACAGATCTGATGTCCCGTCTTCCTGTTGCGACAGGACGAGCAGACGCCACAGTTGATGAGTCGTCGACACGGTCCACACACGCCGCACCGCTTCCTCTTCCTCTTGGCCACCGCCCCCGACGACGAGGACGATGACGACGACAGGGCCACGCCCCCTGCCGCCGTCACCCCGGACGACGACGGCGAGGAGGAGGAGGGGCAGGGGGAGGAGTTAGCGGCGTGCTGCTGACAGTCCGTTAGCGCCCGCTGGCCGCCCGTCATCTGGAAGGCGCTGCCACCGTCTGAGATCCCGCCCCCTGTTGACCCCATCGCCATAACGATGACCCCGGGGGGTAATCCCAGCCCCCCCAGGAAGCCGCCGCCCATCACCCCACCCCCGTTGCAGCTGCCACTCTCTGATAGGCCCATCATGTCCGGGTGGGCGTGTCCCTGCTTGTTCATGATGCCGCAGTCGGCGCCGCTGGTGTAACCCGGCAGGAAGTTCCCGTTGCTAGGCGCCATGGGGTGATGATGCGGTGCCGCCTGCGTGACAGGAAGGGACGACGCAGTGTGTCCGTGTTTTTCAGCTCCGCCCCCGTCACTGCTGCTCCCTCCTCCCGCCCCGCCGCCACCGTGGTGCATGCTGGTACTGTGAGGGTGTGAGGAGGTCATGTGACCCTGCGTGGCGGCGGTGGGCGGATGGTGGTGATGATGCGTCGGCGCTGCCGCCGACACGGGTTTGGGCCGTCCCCAGAACATGGCCGCTGCCGCCGGATGGTTCATGTTCACGTTCATGTTCATGTTGTTGTGGCAACCCCAGGGCGCGGCGGGGGGGAAGATGGGGGCGGCCGCCGCCAGACGCGCCGCCAGCTTCGCCGACGGAGGGAAGTTGGTGACGTTCATGTTGACGTTGGTTTTATAGAAACTGGCGATGGATGAACGGTAGCGGTCCATCTCTGAGGTGTAGTCCAACATGGGACGGAGGCGGAAGTTGGTCATCGTTCATGTTCATCGTTGGTTTCATCAGAAACTGGCATCATGGATCATCGGTCAGCGGTCCATCTCTGAGGTGTAGTCCAACATCACCATCATCACCATCAGAGGCGATCACCTCATCATCATCATCATCATCATCATCACCATCACCATCATCATCATCATCATCATCATCTTCATCACCTTCATCATCATCATCATCATCATCATCATCATCATCATCACCATCATCACCATCATCATCATCATCATCACCTTCATCATCACCATCATCATCATCATCACCTTCATCATCACCATCATCATCATCATCACCTTCATCACCTTCATCATCATCATCATCATCATCATCATCATCATCATCACCATCATCACCTTCATCACCTTCATCATCACCATCATCATCATCATCACCATCATCATCATCATCATCATCATCATCATCATCATCATCATCATCATCATCATCATCATCATCTTCATCATCATCATCATCATCATCATCATCATCATCATCATCATCATCATCATCATCATCATCATCACCTTCATCATCATCATCATCATCATCATCATCATCATCATCATCATCATCATCATCATCATCATCATCATCATCATCATCATCATCATCATCATCATCATCATCATCATCATCATCATCATCATCATCATCATCATCATCCTTCATCATCACCATCATCATCATCATCATCATCATCATCATCACCATCATCATCATCATCATCATCATCATCATCACCATCATCATCATCATCATCATCATCATCATCATCATCATCATCACCATCATCATCATCATCATCATCATCATCATCATCATCATCATCATCATCATCATCATCATCATCATCATCATCATCATCATCATCATCATCATCATCATCATCATCATCATCATCATCATCATCATCATCATCATCATCATCATCATCATCATCATCATCATCATCATCATCATCATCATCATCATCATCATCACCTTCATCATCATCATCATCATCATCATCATCATCATCATCATCATCATCATCATCATCATCATCTTCATCATCATCATCATCATCATCATCACCTTCATCATCATCATCATCATCATCATCATCATCATCATCATCATCATCATCACCATCATCATCATCATCATCATCATCATCATCATCATCATCATCATCATCATCATCATCATCATCATCATCATCATCACCATCATCATCATCATCACCATCATCATCATCATCATCATCACCATCATCATCATCATCACCTTCATCATCATCATCATCATCATCATCAGATCCAGACATGGACAATATTGAAGTATATTTACTTGAGTATCTGTACTTTCATTTGGAAACTTGTAACGTTTTACTTCTACTCTAGTGCGTCTACTGCTACATCTGAACTTCTACAGCTTCTACAAGCTGCTCAGAGACATCAGCAACAATGTAACAATGTGATGAAAGAAAAGTACTTTAACTGAACGAACAATGTCACATTTGACCAGTGGATCTGGACCTGTAGCGTGTCTCGATTCAGTCAGTACACTTCCATGTAGTATACTACAAACACCATGTG
>CM028929.1:18086626-18109126 GCA_016801845.1 Polydactylus sextarius
CACTACGCTAACTATGATATCCCAGAAGTCACCGGGAGGTTGAAAACTGTAGAAGAAGAAACTTCGCCCGCTAAATGTGACACCTGATACTGACTGGGATAAATTAATTATGTATAATAAACCGTGATGACAACCACATCTATGTGCTTGTTAGTGAATGTGAATGGAGACAGAAGCCAGAGAGAGATTATTTTGATATTTTTACAATTTTATTCAAATGTGTTTAGTGATAACAGGGAACAGTAAAAGGGTCAGATGTCCTGTGATGTTTAACTTATTTTCCGACCGTTTCTATACAAACCTTAAAAAGCGATTGCATTAAAACGCAAATGCAGACTGTTAAGTAAATAAAAGCCACATGTACTTCAGTAAATAAAACATGTCCATAGTCATTCACATCACCAATGTGAGTAAAAAGTCGCCGCTATGACTGCGATGCTAACTAGCCGTGGTAGCTAACCCTCCGCTTCAAGCCGCAAAATCATGACGTTGATGTAAACATCCGGGTCACAAAACAGGCAAGATGGCGGCGTTGTAGTACGTCCGAATTGTGCTGCTACTGGTTAGCTTGATATGTAGTAGCTACTACTGTAACGGTCCAGTAGTAGGGACTCAGTAGTAGCAGTGACTACTGAGGATTCGGATGCAGCCATGGAGATCGATAATTGTTCCGACACAGTAGCTGAAGCTTTAACTATGTTTCATATTCACATTAACGTCTGTTAAAACTTTATTCTACTTCAATAAACTAAATAAACAGCGGTTCATGAGTGAACTTCACTGTCGAACTGGAAACTGACTTCATCGTTTCTGTAGCATGAAGCTAACAACACCGACTCAACCGTGGTAAATAACTGATGTAACTAACTAACACGACTTAACTAGCATGACTAGTAATGGTTAGTGTGGTTAAACCACCTGGTTAAATCGCCGTAAATAGACAAATCAGCGCCGACTCAACATAAACATTACACAGTAGCTTATCGAAGCTAAATGCTAACATGACTGGATAACGTTAGCATCACTAATTTAACATTAATCACTGCGTTTGACTCCAGATGACGTCGATCATGGGCATGTAAATCAATACTTCATTAACCTATATATATATATATATATATATATATATATATATATGTATATATATATTTGTAAGACATGGACTATGTGAGTTGACAAGACAATAAAAGGACACGCTGTGTGCCTCAGTATCCAGGAGCGTTGGTGGTATAGTGGTTAGCATAGCTGCCTTCCAAGCAGTTGACCCGGGTTCGATTCCCGGCCAACGCATCACTTTTTACCTCTGACTAAAGAGAATCAATATTTAAATATAAGATGATAACTTCAGTCATGTTTTCAAGTTTTTCAGGAAACAGTAAAATTACTAAACCAAACTAAAATTAAACAATATTTCTGACATATTGGTTCTTATCAATACTGTTATTGATACATCACTCTATAGTAATGAATGAGGATGTTACATGAAAAGAATTATACAATGTATACTATATATATATATATGATTACAGATCTTAAACACATCTTGAACAGTTAAACTTTTCAGAAATGATCACAACAAAAATTGTTTCTTTTCACTAAATTGTCTTTTTTTTTTTTAACATTTAATGTCCGTTAGCTTGATGCTAACATGTAATGGAAAACACCATAGATGGGCTAAAACTAATAGCAATCGTGGTCGTTTTACCTCAACACGTTTAACATAAAACATTGTGTGATAAAATAATTAAATGACTTTAAGGCAAAATTCATGCACAACTTTATGTCTTCTCCACCAGCGACGGACCGAGGTGAAACATTATAAAACATTACATGAAACATTATAAAGTGTTTAAGGATGTGACTGGTCACGTGTCAGTGTTGATGAAGTGTTGTTGTGTTTCCTTCAGCTCCTGATCGTGTCGTCCGTCGGTGGAGACATGGGCAGGTATTTCCACAGCGAGGTCGACATTCAGAGTCCGTGGCGTCAGGTGTTGGCTGCTTTCTGGCAGCGGTACCCCAACCCCTACAGGTAACCACGGTGACGACTCCCATCATGCTGACCGACGCTGACCCGTGTGTTCGTAACCGTGTGTTTTTATTTCTTCAGCTCCCACGTCCTCACCGAAGACGTCCTGTACCGCGAGGTCACGCCCAACAACCATCTGTTGTCACGGCGACTGCTGACCAAGACCAATCGGCTGCCGGGCTGGGCGGAGCGCGTGTTCCCCGCCCACATGGCGAGGGCTGTCTACGTCCTAGAGGATTCCATCGTGGACCCGCAGACTCACACGCTCATCACCAAGACCTGGAACCTGAACCACAACACGCTGATGGTGAGACCACAACCATGACCACAACGACCACGACCATGACCACAACCACGACCATGACCATGACCACGACCACGACCACGACCACGACCACGACCACGACCACGACCACGACCATGACCACAACGACCATGACCACGACCACCACGACCACGACCACGACCCGACCACGACCACGACCACGACCACAACCATGACCACAACGACCATGACCACGACCACCACGACCACGACCACGACCACGACCACGACCACGACCACAACCATGACCACAACGACCACGACCACGACCACGACCACGACCACGACCACCACGACCACGACCACAACCACGACCATGACCACAACCATGACCACAACGACCACGACCACCACGACCACCACGACCACGACCACGACCACGACCACAACAATGACCACAACCATGACCACAACGACCACGACCATGACCACAACCACGACCACGACCATGACCACAACCACGACCACGACCACAACAATGACCACAACCATGACCACAACGACCACGACCACCACCACAACCACGACCACGACCACAACAATGACCACAACAATGACCACAACCATGACCACAACCACAACCACGACCACAACCACAACAATGACCACAACCATGACCACAACGACCACGACCATGACCACAACCACGACCACGACCATGACCACAACCACGACCACGACCACAACAATGACCACAACCATGACCACAACGACCACGACCATGACCACAACGACAACAACAATGACAATCATGACAATGATGATGACAACGACCACGATGATGACAAAGATCACCACGACCATGACCACGAAAATAAGAACAATGACAACGACTACGACCATGACACCAACAACAACCGTATGTCGCCCCCTGGTGGTCAGATTAACTAAAGTGTGTCTCTGTCAGACGGTGGTGGAGAGATGTTCGTTTGAAGAAGACCAAAGTCGGCCATCTTGGACCAAACTGAGGAGGGAGGCCTGGATCTCATCAACTGTGTACGGCCTGGGACGACCCATACAGGTGAACACACACACAAACACACACACACACACACACACACACACACACACACACACAGGTGGAGATAAATGAAGTGTGTGTCTCCTCCAGGAGTTTGGTCTCAGCAGGTTTAGAAGTAACCAGGCCAGAGCCATGAAGGGGCTGGAGCACGCCCTGACCAAGATGGCGGAGACACCCTCCAATCTCCATGGTGACCACGGAGAGTCGTTGGACAAACACAAGCCCCTCCCACCTCAAGCCACGCCCACATCTACCCAGGAACCCAAGCAGTTTGTGTGAGCGTCGTCGTCCAGCAGAATCAGCTGCAGGGGGCGGGGCATCAAGGCAGCCTCCGCTGTGATTGGTCGCTTTGTGAATACAATCACACCCATAATTCACTGGGGCAGATTTAAACCCACTTAGTAAAAGAAAACGTTACGTTTATTAGTTTCTTTTTATTTCAACGCTGCTGAAGTTTTTCTTTTTTATCTGAAAGAATTTAATCAAAAAAAGAAAAGAAATGTAGATAAATGTTGTGTTAAAGTCATAATCAATTGACTAATCATCAATTTTTATATTTTTATATGAAAGTGTTTGTTATTTTTTATAATCTTTAACATTAATGAATCATTTGTTGATTTTATTCCTCATGTAGAGAACTAACCACGTGTTGATGTTATTTATTCTGCTCATGAACAGAATCACTGTCGCCCTCTGGTGGTCGACTCATTCAACTTTAAACTAGAAACGTTCTTTCCTCAGGGAACTGACGCTGTTTACTCTTCAATATAAAGATCAAAGGTGGAATGAGGATGATAAAAATATAAAAATATCAAATGTTTTTCCTTCTCTGTCTGTTTCTGTCAGTCACGTGTTTCTAGAATTATCAAAGTCACATCAGAACATTGGATCATTTTATGTTTATGATTTGTTTCTTTCATCTATTGTTGAATCAACAGAACTTTTTATGTCAAAAGTCAAATGTTGTTTGTTGTGTTTGGTTCTATTTCTGTTTGTTCAGTTGGTTATAACGGTTCTGATGCTTCTGTTGTGTATTGGTTCTGTTTGTTCTTTATGCTTCTGTTACGTTCAGTAGGTTCTGTTGGTTCTGTTACGTTCAGTAGGTTCTGTTGGTTCTGTTCAGACACTGGTTCTGTTCCCCTGCTCCCTGTAGTTTCTACTGGTTCTACTGGTTCCACCCTGTCCCTGTAGGTTCCAGAGAACGTGACGCAGCGTCTGTTTCTCATGAACTGGTTTGACGTTTGATGATCGTCATCCCCACTGAGCTTCACACAAACTGATTCCTCCAGTTTCCCATCGGTCGTCATCGGTGGAGCTCCGCCCCCTCTGGTCGCCTTGACGACCGATGTCGACCGATGTCGCTGTGAACGACGCAGCTCAGGTTTTTATCTGAAGTGACATTAACTTGGAGCCGTCATGTTATTGATCAGTTAAAGTCAAGAATTGATTATTATGACATTAAAACTAAAACAAGAAGATGAAATGTTTCTCATTTCTTAGAATCTGGAACAACGAGGTGATTTATTTTTATTAATGAAGACGTTATTGTACCGGTCCAACAGCTAATCTCTTCATCTCACTCCACCTCAGATTATCTGCTTCTCTTTTATGCCTCGATGAAAGTTTTAGTTTTAGTTTAAACAGTGAAAGTAGAGAATCAACTGGTCTTTGGTTTTGTCTTTAACAGAATTTGTTTCTCTCTTCGTCTCCGTTTGGTTCCTCTGACCAGATAAACCTCTAAAACTGTAGCTGTAGCCAACTAGAGCTAACTGTGGCTAAATGTAGCTAACTGTGGCTACATTTAAATAACTGTAACCAACTAGTTAAATGTACTTCAGTGTAGTTAACTGTAGCTACATTAAACTAACTAACTATCTATCTGTAGCAAGGTGCAACCAACCGTAGAAAATGTATTTAACTGTATAATTACTATTATACTATAAATAACAATTATATTTCATTAGGTTTTCATAAAACCTTCATTTGTATAACAGCTATTAAAGAAAGTTTACACATTAACAGACGAGTTTACTGGAGCTTGAAAAGTGACAGGAGCCGTTGAGTGTTGGCGCCCAGCCTGGACTGTGTGTGTGTGTGTGTGTGTGTCTACTTCTATGGAATTCACACACCCACAGAAACAGGAGGATTTGAATAGAGAGCGACAGCGTTGGACAGAAATAAAAGAGAGGAGGAAGAAGAAGCAGAAGCATCGAGCGACCGAGCGTCTGCAGAGCGATGAGGCTGTGACAGGATGAGCGGTGAGTAGCCGCCTCACACCCCGACACCAGGGCAGGTCTGACATTACACCGAGGACGTTTACACCCGTACATGGAGTCTGCTGTGTAGAAACCTGTTGGTGTCTGGTGACAAAATAAAACCAGAGACAACAAAACATTTCGTATCAGAGCTGGAGTCACGGTCCAGATGCAAACATGTGGAGACGCGTTTACCTTTAAACACTTTGAAAGAAAAAAGATCAGTGTCGTGACGGAGCAGAAAACAAACCAGTTCTTATATTCTGATTTAAATGAGTCTGTTTTTTAACGTCTTTGTTTCCTGGTAAAGTGACAATAAACACAGATCAGTGCTGGAGGTCAAAGGTCGCCACAATGTTTGCATATTTCTACATGGACTCAAGGGAATTAAATACTGGAGAACAGTATCCTCACCCCACTAGAGGCTAGTTAGCTTAGCATTAAAACCTATCAATGCCAAGTTGGGTTTTTTTTTTTTGCCAAAAATGGTCAGAAAACGGCGACTTGTTGATTCACCAGCAGGCTTCAAACCAAACTGGCCTGGTCTGGTTTTAGTGCATCACACAGACACAGCTACTGACACAATATTTGCATAAGTGTATTTATTTATTTTAATATAAACACGGTGTTAAAAACATTTACACACCAGCTGAGACATGAGAAATCATCTGTGGGTTCAGCTCCAGGTGTCACAGTGCCGTCATTCACTGGAGCTAATTACAGCTAACTACAGCTAACTGGGGCTAACTACAGCTAACTAGCTAACTGGAGCTAACTGGAGCTAACTACAGCTAACTACAGCTAACTACAGCTAACTACAGCTAACTGGGGCTAACTACTGAGGCTAACTACAGCTAACTAAAGCTAGTTACAGCTAACTAAAGCTAGTTACAGCTAACTGGAGCTAGTTATAACTAGTCTTTGATCAGCTGTGTCATGACAATATAAGTGTTGTCAGGATGTTTAGATCAGGTCAGTCTGGGTCAAGCACATTTATCCTGTTTTCATTCCAAGTGTGTGAAAGGATGTCGTTTTTATAAAAACAAACTAAACAAATAACTAATTATGATTCATGTCCTCTAACGTTGTGCCTCGTCTTATCTGTTGGCTCTAACAGATAAACCTGATCAGAGGATCAATAAGAATCAGCAGAAACATCACTGAGTCTAGTGAGTCTGACGATCTGAACCTGAACAGAACTAAAGGTCTGAGTGACTTTAACAACTGTATTACTACGTTACAACAAGTCATTACATTACTGCTGGAACAGGTTACCACCAACACTAACTAACTACCATTAACTAACCAACACTGACTAACTAACTACCATTAACTAACCAACACTGACTAACTAACTACCATTAACTAACCAACACTGACTAACTAACTACCATTAACTAACCACCATTAACTAACCAACACTAACTAACTACCATTAACTAACCAACACTGACTAACTACCATTAACTAACCAACACTGACTAACTCTAATTAACTGTAACTATAACTAACATTAACTAACTAACGTTAACTAAATCTAACACTAATTAACCCTAAATAACACTCACTAACTCTATCTAACTAACTAAGTATAACTAACATTAACGTTTCTGTGAAAACAGGAAATAGAGTGTTTGACCCTGGTGATTATTTGACTGATTGTGTGATAATCAAAGAGTGAAAGGAGGAGGAAGGTTTCAGGAACATTTCAGGAAGGTTTCAGGAACATTTCAGGAAGGTTTCAGGAACATTTCAGGAAGGTTTCAGGGTCACAGTGTTTGTCTGTAGCTGTTGGCACCAGGTCATTTACATGTCGCCAGATAAACATCTGAAGGTTATAAAGCATCTTTGTTTCAAACCGGTCGACTGGTTTGTTCTGCTGCTTTACATAACTGACTCTGATCTGCTGCCATGGAAACGGTCACTTCCTGGTTCACACATAACTGACACTGATACACTGATAGTGTGATGTCGACTTCCTGGTTGAACAACACTATTTATACTCAACTCTGTGTGTGTGTGTTTATGTTTGTGTGTGTTTATGTTTGTGTGTTTATTTTTGTATGTGTGTGTGTGTTTGTGTGTTGACAGGTGTGTGTTTGTGTGTTGACAGGTGTGTGTTTGTGTGTTGACAGGTGTGTGTGTGTGTGTTGACAGGTTGCCCCATGAACGCCTCAGTCATCAACGATTCTCTCCAGGCATGTTACCATGGAGACGATGACTTCAAGTACCGCGCCTACACCTCCACCTACCTGCTGGTGTTTCCTGTGGCCTTCATCTGTAACACTGGAGCTGTGGTGGTGTTCACACTGCAGAGCAGCCGCAGGTACATGACTACTGCTACACACTACTGCTACACACTACACACTACTGCTACACACTACACACACTGCTACACACTACACACACTACTGCTACACACTACTGTTACACACTACTGCTACACACTACTGTTACACACTACTGTTACACACTACTGCTACACACTACTGCTACACACTACTGCTACACACTACTGTTACACACTACTGCTACACACACACTACTACACACTACTACACACTACTGCTACACACTACTGTTACACACACTACACACTACTGTTACACACTACTGCTACACACTACACACTACTGCTACACACTACTGTTACACACTACTGCTACACACTACACACACACACTACTACACACTACTGCTACACACTACACACTACTGTTACACACTACACACACTACTGTTACACACTACTGCTACACACTACACACTACTGCTACACACTACTGCTACACACTACACACACTACTGCTACACACTACTACACACTACTGCTACACACTACTGTTACACACTACTGCTACACACTACACACTACACACTACACACTACACACTACTGCTACACACTACACACTACTGTTACACACTACTGCTACACACTACTGCTACACACTACACACTACACACACACACACTACACACACACTACACACTGCTACACTACTGCTACACACACACACACACTACACACTGCTACACACTGTTACACACACTACACACTACACACACACTACACACACACACTACTGCTACACACTACACACACACTGCTACACTACTGCTACACACACACTGTTACACACTACTGCTACACACACTACTGTTACACACACTACACACACTACTACACACACTACACACTACACTACACTACACACACACACACACTACACACACACACACTACACTACACACTGCTACACACTACTGTTACACACTACTGTTACACACTACACACTACTGCTACACACTACACACTACTGCTACACACTACTGCTACACACTACACACTACTGCTACACACTACTGCTACACACTACTGCTACACTACACACACACTACTGTTACACACTACTGTACACACTGCTACACACTACTACTACACACTACACACTACTGCTACACACTACTGCTACACACTACTGTTACACACTACTACACACTACACTACTACACACTACTACTTACACACTACACACACTGCTACACACTACTGCTACACACACTGCTACACACTACACACTACACACTACACACTACTGCTACACACACTACACACACACTGTTACACACACACTACACACACACTACTGTTACACTGTACACACACTACACACACACACACTACACACTACTGCTACACACACACTACACACACACACTGTTACACACTACTGCTACACACACACACACTACACACTACTACTACACACACACTACACACTACTGTTACACTACACTACACACTACTGCTACACACACTACACTCTACACACACTACACACTACACACACTACACACTACACACACTACACACTACACACTACACACTACTGCTACACACACACACTACTACTACACTACTGCTACACACTACTGTTACACACTACACACTACACACTACACACACTACACACACACTACACACTACACACTACACACTACACACACACTACTGTTACACACACACACACTACTACACACACACACACACCACTGCTACACACACACACACACTACTACACACTACTGTTACACACTACTGCTACACACCACTACACACACTACACACCACACACACTGCTACACACACACTGCTACACACACTGCTACTGCTACACACTACTGCTACACACACTACTGCTACACACTACACACACTACACACACTGCTACACACACACACACACTACACACTGTTACACACTACTGTTACACACTACACACTACTGTTACACACTAATGCTACACACTACTGTTACACACTGTTACACACTACTACACACTACACACTACACACACTACACACTACACGCTACACACACTACACACTACACACACTACACACACTACACACTACACTACACACACACACACTACACACACACTACACACTACTGCTACACACTACTGCTACACACTACTACACACTACTGTTACACACTACTTACACACTACACACTACACACTACTGCTACACACTACTGCTACACACTACTGCTACACACTACTGCTACACACTACTGCTACACACTACTGCTACACATGAGCGACAGCTACGCATTAAACCAGTGACATCACGGCGTCTCCTCCCCCGACAGAAGCTCCGCCTCCTGCGTGGTGATGATGAACCTCGCCCTCTCGGACGGCGGCTTCTCTCTCACCCTCCCGCTGCGATTGGCTTATTACTTCAAAGGCGGCAGCTGGGACTTCCCTGATTGGCTGTGTCGGCTGTGTGTCTACGGTTTCTACGTCAACCTGTACACCAGGTGAAGCGCAGCCTCACGTCTGGTCTGACGGGGACCTGGGTCCCCACGACGTCAGCAGAACAAGAACTGCTAACTACTACTACTAGAACCCACACCCACTGATGATGTCATCATCTTGCTCCCGCAGCATCCTCTTCCTCACCGTACTGAGCGTGCTCCGTTGGCTCGCCGTGGTCCAGCCGCTGCGTCACAAGAGTCTGGCCACGCCCACCAAGACCCTGGTCCTGTGTGGAGGGATCTGGATCTTCGTCGGGACCAGTTCAGCCCCGTTCCTCTACAACGGAGTGACCAACAGGTGACGACCAGACTGTCAACGTGTCTGAAACATTTACATCACACAGCTCATCACGTGTCATGTCACAGTAAAAGTTAAAACTTTAAATCTCAAACTGTCAACAATGTAACTAACTAACGTTACAAACAGATAACTACAAAGAGCTAACGCTAACAGCTACCTGCTAATAGTAGCAGGTAGCAGTGAACAACAGCTAGAAACAGTCTCAGTTCAACACCAGTAACGTTGTTTCAGTCATTTTATCTCAAACTGAAACTTTGCTTCTTTTAACCATAAAACAACGACGTCATAAACGTCACAGAGAGTTTGGTTCTTGACGACGTCACGTCTGATGTGTGAACGCGTCATGTGACCGTGTCCGTCAGGAACGGGACGTGCCGCTGCTTCGAGCCTCCGTCGGTGTCGTCGTGGAAACAGATCCTGGTCCTGAACTACCTGGCGCTGGCGTTCGGGTTCCTGCTGCCGTTCGTCACCATCATCGCCTGCTACGGTAAACTGGTCCGGCGTCTGGTGACGACTCACGGTCCTCGCAGCAGCGGCCCGTCCTCCGCCGCCCGCCGCCGCAACCGCCGCCGCTCCGTCCACCTGGTCGCCATGGTGACGGCCACCTTCCTGCTCTGCTTCCTGCCCTACCACGTGATCCGCTCGCTGCACCTGCACGCCGTGTGCGGCGGGTGGCACTGCGACGTGGTGAGGCGGCTGCAGCGCGCCGTGGTGGTGACGCTGTGCCTGGCGGCGTCCAACAGCGTGGTCAACCCGCTGCTCTACTACTACTCCACCAGGACGTTCAGGAACAACATGAGGGACGCGCAGTCCTCGCTGCTGTCCAGCAGGGGGAGCTCCTTCAGGGCCGGGATGGCGCTGATGAGGCGGAGGAACACCACCTGACGACGCTTCATCCACCGCTGGAAACAGTCCCGACCGACGGCGTTTCCTTCATTGGGACGTTGTGTTTGTTGCCGTGACGACGCTGTGTTTTGTTTCCACTGAATGAGCCAAGTTTAACGTCGACCTTTGACCCCGACGATCCCACAGGAAGAAACTTTGTTCCTGGTTTTATCAACATTTAGTTTTAATCCCTGAAACACGTTTTATCATGTCACGTTGAATGTGTAACACACACAAACACACACACTCACACAGACACACACACACACACTAATACTCATGTAAACAGATGAAGGACAGTTCCGTCTCTGACCTGTAGGGGGCGACTGATGTGAAGTCACTGAAACATTGTTTAAATGTAAATAAACAAGAAACTGACGCCATGTTTCACTTTGAACATCCAGGCGTTTAGCATTAGCATGTAGCATTAGCATGTAGCACATAGCTAAATGACATTAAGTTTATTATTAAGGTTTGAAACAATTAATCATCACGTTCATAAGCTTTTATCTTTTATTTCCTGCACCTTTTATTGTGAAAGTCACATGATGATGTCATATTATCGTTTTATTTTGAAATGTTTCTGTCAATAAAACAAAACAAAATCAATGTTTATTTGAATCTTTGTCCGTTTTTATTAAACTAATAAATATTGATTATTACAGGTTCTTTTATTGATCAGTAGAGATAAAATAAAAGTGTTCAGTAGAGGGAGCAGCAGCGCTGCTGTGAATTCTGGGTAATTATTAATTATTTTAACAATATCAACATGTCTGACCTGTGACCTTTGACCCCACAGGTTGTTTTACTGCTTGTTTTTATGTCAGAGTGAGACCTCTGTGTCTCGATGATCTTTGGCCTTTATCTGTTATTTCAAAGATCAGAGAAACTATTTAACTATTTACTATTTATAGACAAAGACCAGTCCACATGATCAACACACACAAAGCATCATGGGTAGTAGAGTCCAACTGACGCCATCTTGGCTACGTAGCAGAAGAGGAGGGACGGCGGCGGTGGCGTAATCTCCACCTCACATGAAACATGGAGCCACACAAGCAAACGTCAGCACTAGTGAGACTTTGATTATTGGTTAGAATTGAAAACAAGCCGGTAGATATGTTGGTGGAGACGATCACGGTCCAGATCCATGATTAACGTTCTGTCCAGTGATGATTCACCGTTGATCCTCATTTCTGGTCAGTGAACAACCATCTGAGACTAAACTATGTTGACGTTCACACTGCTGACGTGAGAACAAAGTGAACACAGTTCACGTGGACGTGTCTGAACTGAAACACTAGAGGTCTGTGAACGATGAAGTCAAAGGTTAAAACATCAACTATCTGATCACCAGTGATCAGAAAGGTTCAGGTCAAGTATCAGCAGGAGAAAAGTCACATTTGTCGTTTATAAAACTGGTTGTGGAAACGTTTCATGAACAGTGTCATTTTATTACTTTTTTTGTTTTTACCTAAACTTTTCCACTTTTTCACTAAAACCGTTTTTTATCAGGACGGCTTTTTTCATGTGTTTTTCCTTGTTTTTACTTCAACCACCAGAGACGTTGATCTGTTTTAACTGATTGATCCTCCAGTGATCAGCTGACGACCTGGAGCTGCTCAGAGACCCCAGACCCCTCCACCCTGGTGGAGATGAGGCGACGCTACAAACCATCATCACGTCTGTAACCATGGTGACTGTACGATCTGTCCTCATCAGATGAAGTGACGCTCTGACCTACAGAGCAGCATCATGTGTCTCAGACGACCAGAGGATGGTGATGTTTATTAAGCAGAGATGCAGTAACCTGGAGCACATCAGTGTTACTGAGCAGCTGCTCTGGACATTGAGCTGTTTGTTGTCAGCGTCTGGTCCAACTACATCAGAGCAGTTCTCTCAAGTCATGGTGATAACTCACTGTCGACCGACGCTACAGCTGCTGTGACTCTGTCATGTCCCAGTGTCATGTCCCTCTTCCACCAACAGGTGGCGTAGTTTCATTGGTTTTTTTTTTACTGTTTTCATTGTTTTCAGGTGTCAGGTGTGTGGGGGGGTCAGTCAGCTGTTCCTCTTCTGGTTTGTGGTCGGGAGGCCACCACACGTTCTAGGCCATGTTGTTATTTCTATTTTAGTTTTTTGTATTTTAATTTTCTTTCAGTCTTAAAAAAAAAAAAAAAAATCCTTATTTGTATGATAAATGTTTTTGTAATAAACAGCTTAGACACGAGCCTGATGGTCATTTTGTGACACAGATGAAAACATCCACAAACTGTCCTCCTCATCTCTGGAGACTCAAACCTTTTCTTTTTAAATAAACTTTTTATTTTTTGTCATATTTTATGCTGTGAAACAGATAATTTCCTCTGATCTATTCTACGTGGAGGGAAGTGACGTCAGTATTATTGTGACATGAGGTGAACGTATATTCACATACAAGTAGTGACGTTTAGTTTAACATTTAATATGTAAAAGAAAATAAATGTTGAACTTTGTAAAAATGAGAATGTTAAGTTGGTTGGTGTTTAAGTGGAAGCAGAACAGAGACAACGTGAGTGAAAAGGTTGAACGTTTATTGACCTTTGACCTCAAACAAACACAGTGTGGAAGAGGTCGGCGCCAAATACATGAAAGAAAAAACAAAACGAGGTCGAACTCACCTGCCCGACCAAAACAAACCAACTCGTCCTGACTATCTGCTCTGAAATAAAGAAATTAAAACCGACACCGGTGGCACCAACCAGACCTGGTGACGTAGACGGAGCATGTCAACCAGAGACAGAGACGTCAGAATAAACTCACAGCCTCCAGCACGAAACATCAGTCTACACTTGATTCATCTGCAACCGAACAAGAAGAGGAGACGTCTTCACATCTGGAGGAAGAAGAGACAGAGACGTTACACTGAAGATGAAACAAAACTACGGCTGCAACGAACCTCGACTTCAACAGTCGACCGACAACGACCGACCATCGACTACTTTAACGACCGGTCGACGAGTTTCCTGCTGTCGGTTCAGTTCAGTTCGTTTCAACTCGTGAATCTATTTGTTCACATTCTGCCACAGGAAATGAATCACTTCCACTCATGAAGTAACATGAAGACGAGTCACTGACATTCTTAAGTTGACGATGGTGAAACGTTGTTTATGAAGGAATCATGTCATGGATACACATGATGACATCACTAACGACCCGTCGACTACTAAAGTCGTCGTCGACTAATTTTGCCGTCGACCGTCGACTAGTCGCTGCCGTCCTGAACAAAAGTTGATGATGTGAGAGAAATTACTGGACGACGTCGTCTGGTCTCCGTCAGATCCTCGTGTCTTCTGAGTCCTGGAACAGTAACAACTACGAGACGTCGTCTCTTTCTCATCAGTTACCAACGTTTTATCAGAGATGAACCAGTCTCACCTGGTGGACGTTTGTCTTCATCCTCATCTTCCTCACTAACCCCGACTTTAACCAGCGTCTGTCTGTTCAACTTCCTCCTCAACAACTAATGTTTCCTCTAAACTCAAGTCGCAACCAAACGTCTGTTTCTAGATTTCTACCAATACGTTTCTAGACGTGTCGGTTAATTTTAACTAAACTCAACCTGAACACTCCCACCACCCTCACTTCATTTTGAAGTTAATCTACATTGTCAACAACCTTCTCACGTCCTGAAACAAACAAGCAGAGAGAACGTGAAGAACCAGTGTTGTTACCGTCAGCTGTTGTTCTACATGTGACACCTCAACCATGTGACTCAAAGTGACCGTTTCCATTTAGAAAACCAACTCGGACTGAAACGTGACTGACGGAGCAGGACCCAAGTCACACATGGAAGAAGAAACTAAATGAAGAGAAACATACGTTACCTTCACAGGAACGAGACCATCTAACTTCCTATGATCATTTAGAGAAACGTAGGTTAAAGCTCCTCAGAGACTCCTCTTCACTGAGGAGCTGAGTCAGCGACTGACAACATGCTGACTCATGTTGTGAAGGTCAAACTGTTAGTTAACTTAACGGCTACTCAAAGATATTTGAATACTGAGTTCATGGCGGCCATGTTGGGACGACAGAGACAGGAGAGAACATAAAGACTGGACTCTGCTGTCTGAAGGTCTAGACCAGGATCCACCTGAAGTAAAGGAAACAACATAATTAGTCAAGTTGAGCTTCGACTTTCATTTCCTGTCAACTCTAAACACAAAATATAAAACTTATCCCTCATTTAAAAACCATGAACACACATCAACTGTTGTTACCACAAACGATGAGCAACACTTGAGCAGCAGTGACGCTACACTGATCTAAATCAGGACCGATCAGAGCTCTGGAGGGTTCGATCCTTCAAGACTGACGGTGGTTCGTTACTGTGACGTCCCCGTTTACAAAACTAACACACACAAAGTCAGTAAACCAAAGACGACGGATCTTTACAACCACTGAAATGTAGAAACACAACATTAACTCACCACTGGTCACCAACACCTACGGCTGTGGTCGTGCATCAGCAGGTGTAACGTAGGATGAGCAGGACTCCAGACTGAAACTGGACCACCTGCTGCTGCTGCAGGTTCTAAACCAATAAGAGATGGAGCTCGGGCGGGTCGTGGCCTCTGATTGGCTGCGGTCCACCGCTCTAACTGGCCCTGAAACAGAAAAACAAAACAAACTAAACAAAACCAGGGACGATGAAGAGAGGCAGAAACATTGAAGGTGTTTTCATGAAGAGATGGAAGCTTTCAACAGCCCTGCTACTGAGTCCACCCAGGACCCAGGACCCAGGACCGATGAGAATCCCTGGTCCTCCAGCGACAGCGTCAGACTCAGACCCAGAGGAGACAAGTGAGTCTGAGACAGAACCCGGCCCCGAGACTCTTGATCGGCCCGGTGACAGACGTGTAACGTGTCCTGTATGTACGGTGAATGTCAACCAACCAAGACCTTCCCACATCCTTAGATCCTCTCACTCAGGGGAACATGTCTGTGATGAAGACTGGATCACGAGGTCTGTCACAGTAACAAAGACCCTCCAGGATGGATCCACGGAGGAAACGAGACCAGCCTTCCTCGAGAGTAGGACCTAGTCCACTGGTGCCGTGGCCACATCGACTATAGTGAGAATTACAGCTGCAGATATCTAAAGACATTAAGGACTCAGCTCTGGTAACGATCAGGTCCCCCAGGAAAAGTATCCTGAAGTAAGAAAGGATACTGAACTTACCGGTCCAGGAATAAGTCGTGTTTTTACTGATCCTCCACTTCACTTCTACTCTTCATGCATGGATTGAACTGGGTGACCTGGAACTTCACTGAGGCTTCACATGGCACCAGACCAGTCCTCCCAACACAGACTCTATATGATCAACTGATCCAGGACCAGTTCATCAGTGACTGTTCAAAATGGAGAAGATAAAGACCAGTAGTGAACGTAGTGAACCTCAGGTGAGTAAACATTTATATGAGTAGATGTATTTACATCAGTATCAACCTACAGCAGGTCAGGACTGTGCCGACCCGAGGTGCAACAACATGAAAACTAAAACGGCAGCGTGAAGAAAAAACTAAATGTAAAAATGTGACTGATGTTGACAACAACAACACTCACATCACAAACTGACACCGACAACTACTCTTCATCTGAACCATCAGAGCGGCTGAAACTGACGAGACGTCGTCAACAACATTAATATTCAGTCGGATCAATCACCAGACCTGATCAATATCAACAGAAGATACTTCCAATAGATGCTGGACGCAGACGTCAGCGCTGCAACATTAGGAAACAAAATCATTACCACCGTGTTTTGGTCAGTAGTGAAACCAGGGTTATTTTTGTTGTTGGTGGTCACTTTCACAGCTCTGCCATCTTGGTACAGGCGTAAGGCAGCGCTGCATATGGGATTAATCCTCTGCAGGTTGTTGTGAAACAAGGTGCTGATACTTTAAAAAGTGAAATAAAAACCTCAGATGTAGTGGATCACTTTCACAGCTCAGACGTAACTAGGGAGCAGGTTGTTGTATAGTGAAATAAACCTCGACAGACCGAGTCCTCAGCTCCTGGTTCATTTATATTCATATATAACCTGTTCTCTACATCAGCTGCTACTGCTGAAATAACCGGTCTGAGGCAACGTGTGGACACGTCGCTGTAGTGGGCGGCAGCGGCCGCTGTGGCGTCTACAGTTGTAGTCCACTACGTGGTCTCACACATAACCTGCCTGTCACTAAACAGACTCTCTCCATGTCAACCCTTATCTTTAACATTCACAACATCACAAGTTAAACCAGAAGATTCACTCTACATTGACTGAGACTCCCTACGAACCGGACCAGGCAGGACGGGTTGGTCAAGGTGGAACCGAATTAAATGAAATAGCGTTTAATTTTTTTTTAAAAAAAGGTCCCATATTAACCCTTTTGACAACAAGTTAACGTAGCTATGAGCTCCACTGAACTTGTCTGGAAGTATTTTGTTGAAAGTCCCTCTCATTAGTAATATTTACCTGCCTCTGTTCAACAGGCTGATTCTCATTAGAACCATACATGTAAATGAGCTGCTTCTGGTCACGTCCCGTTCAGGATCACCACAAACCTTATGTTGAACCTGAGTCCGACCCAGAGGAAGAGGAGACACCTTGAGACACAAACCACTCTGTATGGAGCAGGACGTTTCTAAAATCAAACTATTAAAAACAACGTTTTATATCACCACTACATACATGTAGCCCATCTAGGTTTTGTGCCGTTTTCATAGGAGCGTACGTGACTAAGTGACATCTGAGGCTGAAAACTTCTGCTGCCGGGAAATACTGGAGGTGATGTTTTCAGCTGAAGCTGACTCCAGATCAACTCACCATCAGGCTACTAGAGGCTGCAGCAGACAGACCACCTGCCCGTCGGCCGCAGTGTCTACTCGCTGCAACATTTACATCATTTACAAAGCTGACTACGACGTTTGAGAAGGATCCAGAGCCCCAACACCCCCGGCCCCGGGGGCGGAGTGGGTCACATCTGATTTCACAGCTGGTGTCAGTTTCTGCTTCGTAATCATCCTCAGAAACATCAGAATCTCAGATAAAAGCCTCAAACCACGACCCCCCTACTCCACACTGAGATTTGTAAAGAAACAAACGACGTCTCAGCAGAGACGGTAAAACAAGTTTCATCAAGATCCAACTAAAGCTGACTGAACCAGCAGTGAGAGAATGACCAATAACGTTCAAACGATCCATAAACACGATCATAAAAACCCTCGTACCTTTGTTGGCTTGTTTACAAGACGTAAATCCATTTCCTAAACAACTACACCTCCCATGATGCTTTGTGAGCAGTCCGCCTGGTGACAGGCTGTGATTGGACGACATCTGAGCTAACGCTTGTGAGACAAAATGGTGGATAAGGCCGGGCTGTCTGCTGGGCGGGAGAAATCTACACAGACGGTTTCTAACACTGGTGAATTTAAATTTAAATTTTGAATTTAAACTCTTTATAGTATCATATATCATAGACCCAAAAAGATATTAAAAAACATCAAAAGTGTTTTTTTACATAACATGGAACTTTTAAAAAGCGTGTGTTTGTTATTTTTACCAGACAAAAAATGTCTTTCACATTAAATGAGGCTGGTGACATGTTGGCTGTAGGTCAAAGGAAATATTAGTTTTAAATGACTAAACTGGTTTTATCAACTCAAATGTAAACGCTAACTGGTCTGTGGTTAATAAATAAATCAACACTGTTACGGTTCAAACTGACATTAAATCATCGACATGATGTTGATTCAATGATTCAGGTTGACATAGTCTCAGTGACAGTTTACATCTGATAAACTACTCAAACGTTAATATAAGTTGTTTTATACTTCGTCAGTGAAGATAAACTAAAGAGAAAAACAGCGGTAGAAACACGACACTTCACCATTAATTACCAACACACCTGACAGAGCTAACGCTAGGCTAACTGTAAGCTAACAGAGCTAACGCTGGGCTAACTGTAAGCTAACAGAGCTAACGCTAGGCTAACTGTAAGATAACAGAGCTAACGCTGGACTAACTGTAAGATAACAGAGCTAACGCTGGACTAACTGTAAGCTAACAGAGCTAACGCTAGGCTAACTGTAAGATAACAGAGCTAACGCTGGGCTAACTGTAAGATAACAGAGCTAACGCTGGGCTAACTGTAAGATAACAGAGCTAACACTGGGCTAACTGTAAGCTAACAGAGCTAACACTGGATTAACTGTAAGCTAACAGAGCTAACACTGGGCTAACTGTAAGCTAACAGAGCTAACGCTAGGCTAACTGTAAGCTAACAGAGCTAACGCTGGACTAACTGTAAGCTAACAGAGCTAACGCTGGACTAACTGTAAGCTAACAGAGCTAACGCTGGACTAACTGTAAGCTAACAGAGCTAACACTGGGCTAACTGTAAGCTAACAGAGCTAACGCTGGACTAACTGTAAGCTAACAGAGCTAACACTGGGCTAACTGTAAGCTAACAGAGCTAACGCTGGGCTAACTGTAAGCTAACAGAGCTAACGCTAGGCTAACTGTAAGATAACAGAGCTAACGCTGGGCTAACTGTAAGATAACAGAGCTAACGCTGGGCTAACTGTAAGATAACAGAGCTAACACTGGGCTAACTGTAAGCTAACAGAGCTAACACTGGATTAACTGTAAGCTAACAGAGCTAACACTGGGCTAACTGTAAGCTAACAGAGCTAACGCTGGACTAACTGTAAGCTAACAGAGCTAACACTGGGCTAACTGTAAGCTAACAGAGCTAACGCTAGGCTAACAGAGCTAACCTCGTCTCTACCTTCTTCTCCCGTTTCTTCGTCGTCGGCCTCGTCTCTGCTGCTCCTCTCGACTCTTTTTATCGTTAAAGTTGAAACGCTGGAGGATTTAAACCTTAACGTCCGTTAACGGCACGAGCGACCGACGTTAGCGACGCGTCGGTTGACGCGGCTTCATTTTAAACGGCGTCTGACGTCACGATTCGAATCAGCGGGTCGCGCGCTTTTAATGCGTTCGCGGACCACGAGTTGAGTTGTTAAAAACAAAACGTTGCTGCCTCGTGGAGCGTTAAAGAAGAGAAACACCAGTCTTTACTTATTTCGACTTGTTTAAAAGCGTCTGAAGATGATTTGTTTGTTTCAGCGCTAAACTGAACGTGTTTGGGTCAAAGTGGTTGAGTTAACTTGGACACACCTGGATGAACGTGATGACAGTAAACACAACATGGAGGACACGTCCTGGGGGCTCAGAATATTAGGAACACCACAGATTCAATCCAAACTGATCATAAACTTCATGAAGAATGATTTATTTGATTTAATTGATCCAGAATAGAAGCACAGAGTTTAAAACAGTTTAAAAATGAACAACAGAACAATATAAACAGCTTGAAAAAGGAAGATGCTTAAATAAATAAATAACTAACATTCCATACAGTGGAGTTATTGCATCAGTGATGATCATGACTGTACAATGGTTCTTCTTCGTTGGTGTTTCCTGTTTTTGTTCCTTGAAACTGACAGGGTCTCTCAGTTCGGTCTGGTTTTTGACACAAATATACAAGAATTAATGCAAATTTGATTATAAACACAAAGTCTGGCCAGGGCAATGTCAAGTTTACAACAAACTATAAACATTAAACATGACATATGAGTGCTAATTAATAAAATATTAGAACAGGGTCAATACAATATCAGGTTCATGGTTCTTGAGATTTGAGCATGAGCTTATAATAGTGCCAGTGTCTGGCAAGGGGACTAACCTGGACTATCAGGACTAACCTGGACTATCAGGACTAACCTGGACTATCAGGACCAACCTGGACTATCAGGACCAACCTGGACTATCTGGACCAACCTGGACTATCTGGACCAACCTGGACTATCAGGACCAACCTGGACTATCTGGACCAACCTGGACTATCTGGACCAACCTGGACTATCAGGACCAACCTGGACTATCTGGACCAACCTGGACTATCTGGACCAACCTGGACTATCTGGACCAACCTGGACTATCTGGACCAACCTGGACTATCAGGACCAACCTGGACTATCTGGAGCTCTGGCTCTAACAGATAAATCTGTTAAGAGGATCAATAAGGAAACTTCAAACATCACAAGTAACATCACTACGTCCAGTGTGTCAACAACTTTAAGGTGTCAGTGATAGTAAAGTAGCAGCAACGATGATGAACTGATGAACGAGTTTGTAGAACTGGTCTCTGGAACTGGTGCAGGTCTGAGGATTGGAACCAGAACTGAGGAACTGGTCCAACAGTTGCTGCTGCAGGTGAAGGAACTAGAGGAGGATTGGACACGTCAACATTGTTCAGGTCTTCAGTCTTTGACCAACTGATACAGGAAGTAGCTATTTCACTCACGGAAAGTTTCAGGTTCAAAGTTACTGAGAAATGTAACGAGAATAATGTCACTGAAAATGTTCTGGTAATGAATCACATTACTGCTTTACAGCAAAAATAATAGATTACTGTAACCACACTACTGTTGTAACATGTTACATCAACCCTGGTTGTAATATCTTCAATTATATCAGAGTGAGATGTCTGTGTCTCAGTAGTCTTTGTTTTAATTAATATTATAGTTAAACTGAGTTGTTAACATCTATAAGACCTCTGTCTGTGTCCTATCTTTGTCATAATGTATAGTTAAACTGAGTTGTTAACATCAGTCAGAGTGAGACCTCTGTCTGTGTCCTATCTTTGTCATAATGTTTATTATATAAATATATTATAGTTAAACTGAGTTGTTAACATCAGTCAGAGTGAGACCTCTGTCTGTGTCCTATCTCTGAGGCGGGGCCCCCACCCTCCCCTCCGGTCTGGTGG
>CM028929.1:18114126-18121626 GCA_016801845.1 Polydactylus sextarius
TGTGTGTGTGTGTGTGTGTGTGTGTGTGTGTGTGTGTGTGTGTGTGTGTGTAATGTGCCGTGTCCTGGTTGAACGTTAACGTTTTTAAACTCCAGAGGTCGATCACTGACCTGTGACTGTGTTTTTAAGATGTAACGTGTCGTTTCGTCATCATCAGCTGAATCAATGAGACGTGACGACGAGTGAAGACTGAGCAGCTGAAACACAACAATGATCCTCAGTCTGTTGATTCTGTCAAACACTAAAACATCAGTAAACATTAATGGACATGGAGGAGATGCTGTACTTGTTGCTGGGTTAGCTTACGACCAGGTAGCTACGACGATGGCTATCACTCTTGTCCTGTTTAAAAATGGAGCTTGATTATTTTGTTGACTCTCTCAACTCAACTGGCGTCTGGTGGCAGCTTGTGAAGACACTCCCTCTGACCAATCAGTGGCCGGCGTCTGTTCACGTCACGTTTTAGTATCGACTCAGCTCCATTGGTTCCTCCACAGAGTAGGAACTAAAACAGTAGCTGGAACCAGGAACTAGCACCAAGTGGAAACACTAGAGACTGAGTAGAGACCAGTAGATGATGGAGGAGAAGAGACATTAGAAAGTTTATTAAAAACACTGTTTTACAAGACTGACCCAGCGTCTTGTTTCATAACAACTGGTGATGAAGGTTGTTCCACGTCATCTTGGAACGTCGTCCTGTATCATGAATGATCGATCTTCTCTGAAGCTTCGTTAACTTGGTCACGTGACCTTTGACTGGTGACCAGCTATAGACAGTTAGATAGAAGCCTGTTGTTCAGGAGAATGATGAATCTGCTGATCTGGAACACCCTTCCTCACCAAACAATGCTAATGCTAACTGTTTGTTGCTTCTGCTGATGTTAGCATGCTAACTAGCTAGCTTCCTGTCTGTTCTGATGACGTAGCTCCACTCAGAGGTCGTTTTATAGCCGGGGCCTGGTACCAGGAACTAGTCAAGTTGACTAGATGATGGTGGAAAAAACTAAAAATAATCAAGCTCCATGTTTAAACAGGACAAGAGTGATAGCCATCGTCGTAGCTACCTGGTCGTAAGCTAACCCAGCAACAAGTACAGCATCTCCTCCATGTCCATTAATTGTTTACTGATGTTTTAGTGTCGTGACGTCGCAGCAGTTTGACTCCACTCACCACATTCACGTGGAGGAGGAACCAAACTGTGATGGAAAACAACGTGTCTGCTACCAGACTGAGTAGAGTCCAGTAGAGTCCAGTAGAGTCCAGTAGAGTCCAGTAGAGTCCAGTAGAGTAGAGACACAACCATGTGGTGGAGAAGAGACGTTAGTAAACTTAAAATAAATCCTGTCACGTTTCGTTGTAGAGTCGTCGTCTTTACCTCAGATCATCAGTCACTGAAGTCGTCGTCCAGCAGCAACTTCCAGTCAGATGCTAACATGCTAATGCTAACAGCTCGTCAGTGACGGTCGGACGCTACAGTTACACTGACTCAGATCAGCAGTTTACATGTTGATGCGAAGAGTCTGTTGGTGTCAAACTGTCCTGAACTCTGGAGTCACTGAGACACGTTTTTAATTTCAGAAGCTTCTTGACTTTCTTTGTCTCGTGTTGTTGTTTTCTTGAACAGCGAGAGGTCAAGGGTCACAGATCTTTTGTTTTTTATAGTTTTATAGTTTTATTTTATTGACTCTAGATTTTATTTCCACCTCGTGACGTCGTGTTATTGAGCAGTGACTCTTTAAGTCGTAACAAAGTAACAACAGTTAACGTGACGATTCACCTTCTGACCTGTGGTTTTTTTTTTTCCGGCGTGGTCGTTGGTCGTCATGGTTTCGTTTGTTTTCCATCGACGTCGCGGGCGTCGCCTCGTTGATGAAACCTGATCCTCTGAGACAAAGACGCTTTTATACTTTAACTTTCATAATGAAGAGAAGCAGTTTGAGACGATTTTCACGTTTATGAAAGAAACAAGACCTGATGCTCGTCAGTGAGTCCGGTCGGCTGCTCTGATTGGACGGAGGCTGGTGATGTCATCACAGTGTTTTCCCATGATGTGTGTGTGTGTGTGAGCGGCCTGGGGCCTGGGCGTTCGACATCCACCGACACAGACAGAGAGAGAGAGAGAGGAGGTGGAAACTGAAGAGTTAAGTCGAGGGAAAAAAAAGAGGGAAAATAAAATAAAGAGGAAAATAGCGGAGATGGAAAATAAAAGAGCGGGAAACTGAGACGATTAAAACGTGGTTCAGAGACGGTTCAGTTTAAACTGACGGAAGAAACAATAAATAAATAAAATATATTTTAAAACAGAAAAATCTGATCAAAAAAATACAAGAAGTTACAGAATAAAAAGGAATATATTTATTAAATTATAATATATATTTTAAAAAATAAGAAACAATAAACAAGCATTTACTTAATTTTAATGATTTAATTCAATAAATAACTCAAGTGATGAATAAGTTTATATTATATCTGATAATAAAATGTGTAATGTTCAGTGTGTTTCTGACTCTGTGTTCTGATTGGTTGTCCTCAGGTAGAGTGGGCGGAGTCTAAAGATGGCGAGTGCGTCGGTGAAAGTGGCGGTTCGAGTCCGACCGTTCAACACCCGCGAGACGGGACGAAACGCCAAGTGTGTGATCCAGATGCAGGGAAACACGACGTGTAAGAGACACACACACACACACACACACACACACACACACACACACACACACACACACACATTACACACACACACACACACACACACACACACACAGACACACACACACACACACACACACACACACACACACACACACACACATTACACACAGACACACACACAGAAACACACATTACACACAGACAGACACACACACACACACACACATTACACACACACACACACACACATTACACACAGACACACACACAGAAACACACACACACACACACACACACACACACACACACACATTACACACAGACACACACACAGAAACACACATTACACACAGACAGACACAGACACACACACACACACACACACACACACACACACACACACACATTACACACAGACACACACACAGAAACACACATTACACACAGACACACACACACACACACACACACACACACACACACACACACACACACACGTGTTCCTCAGTTAGTTGGACATATTAAAACGAGCCTCTGCGATCCCAGAATGCCTTTCTCTGTTATGTGACCTCTGAACCTGCTGCTATTTAAATCCTCACACACTCTCTCAGGTTATTAATAGCAGCGGCTGCGGTCGTCCTGTTTTTAACAGCCGCTGAACCTTTGAATGATGGCGGCCGTGTTGAGCCCAGGTTTTAGTGATGGTGTGGTGGTGGTCACGTGATCCTGTGGTCACGTGATCCTGTGGTCACGTGATCCTGTGGTCATGTGATCTTTCAGGGAGGAGTCAGACCACTGTGACTGTTTCATTAGATGTGACTAAAACAAATTAATCTGCCTCAACTCTGTGTCTCTTTGACTTCAGGCATCTCCAACCCCAAACAGCCCAAAGACGGAGCCAAGAACTTCACCTTCGATTATTCCTACTGGTCACACACCACGGTGATCACACACACACACACACACACACACACACACACACGGTGATCACACACACACACACACACACACACCACGGTGATCACACACACACACACACACACACACACACCACGGTGATCACACACACACACACACACACACACCACGGTGATCACACACACACACACACACACACACCACGGTGATCACACACACACACACACACCACAGTGATCTCACACACACACACACACACACACACACACACACACACCACGGTGATCACACACACACACCACAGTGATCACACACACACACACACACACACACCACGGTGATCACACACACACACACACACACATCACACACACACACACACACACACACACACACACACACACACACACACACACCACGGTGATCACACACACACACACACACACACACACACACACACACACACACCACGGTGATCACACACTCACACATACAGACTGAACGTGGTGTATCTGATGTATGGTTTTAACATGCCTGTGTGCGTGTGTGTGTGTGTGTGTCTTTGTGTGTGTCTTTGTGTGTGTCTTTGTGTGTGTGTGTGTGTGTGTGTGTGTGTGTGTGTGTGTGTGTGTGTGTGTGTGTGTGTGTGTGTGTGTGTGTGTGTGTGTGTGTGTGTGTGTGTGTGTGTCAGACCGATGACCCCAGCTTCGCGTCCCAGGTTCAGGTGTACAAAGACATCGGAGAGGAGATGCTGCTTCACGCCTTCGAAGGTAAAACCAGCGACGCTAGCGCGACTGATGCTAATGTTAATGCTAACAAGATGTTTACATTAATGTGAAATATATGTTTATCGTAGTATTTGCTATGATGTTAAGATGCTAATAATTCTGGTGATGACACTGATCTAGTGTTGTTGTTGTTGATGCTATAGATGCTAACGATGCTACCATGCTACTAATGCTAATTTTGGGCAATGATGCTAATGATGCTAATCAAGATGATTGAGACATCATGTTCATGAGTTCATGTTGTTGCTCTAATGCTAATGATGATGCTATTGGTTATAAATACTAATGGTGTTAGCACAAATGCTAAAGTGGTGATGTCACTACTTTGTTAATGATGATGATGCTACAATGCTAAAGTGCTAATACTAATATGCTTGATGATGATGCTGGTAAATGCTAATGTTGTTAGCATTATGCTAATAACGCTGCTGATGTCACTACATGGGGAATGTTGTTGATGCTATGAATGCTAATGATGTGAACCGGTTATGACACTGCGTGATGAATGCTGATAATGTGAACCCCTCTGATGATGCTACAATGCTAAGGTGCTAATATAAATGCTCCTGAAACTGGTTCTGTAATGATGTTAGCATAAATGCTAATACTTGGGCAATGTTTTTGATGCTAAGATACTAATTTAAAACACAGTTAATGATGATGCTAATGTGTTAACATTTATGCTAATAATCCTGGAGATTGTTGTCTGTTGCTAACGCTAATAAGACTGAGATTAAACCAGTTTGAGTTGATGTTAATTAGCTTGTTAGCATCTCTGCTAACAATGCTAACAGTCTCAGTAGTGATGCTACAGATGCTAACACATGTTTTTTCTTTTAAAACCAGGATATAATGTGTGTATTTTCGCATATGGTCAAACTGGAGCAGGGAAGAGCTACACCATGATGGGTAAACAGGAGCCGGGGCAGGAGGGCATCATCCCACAGGTAAGAAACAAAACAAAACTCCTCCGTCGTCGATAACTCATTAACACATTTGTTTTGCAAAACCATCGTAAGAAGTAAATCCACTCTGACAGGATTTGTTGAAGTGTTTGTGGCTGAAAACAACCGTCAGGTTCTTCCTGCGTCTGTGAAACAGGAGAGTTGTGTTTAACGTTTGATCTTTGTCTCGTCTGATCCTGGTCTCAGCTGTGTGAGGACTTGTTCCAGAGAACAGGACAAAACACGGACCCGGACCTGACGTACTCGGTGGAGGTAAACCTCGATGCCAGCGCTACTCATGCTAATGCTAATGAGTAGAGATGTTTACGTTAATGTCAAAGATGTGTTTATCGTAGTATTTGCTATGATGCTAAGATGGTAATAATTCTGGTGATGACACTGACCCAGTGTTGTTGTTGATGCTATAAATGCTAACGATGCTACCATGCTAGTAATGCTGCTAATGCTAATCGAATGTTTTCTGATCCCGACCTCGGTCGAGTCTTAAAGCGACTCGCTGACGTCTCGTGTCTCCGTCCTCCAGGTGTCCTACATGGAGATCTACTGCGAGCGGGTCCGAGACCTGCTCAACCCCAAGTCCCAGGGGACTCTGCGGGTCCGAGAGCATCCCATCCTGGGTCCGTACGTGGAGGATCTGTCCAAACTGGCTGTGACCGGATTCACCGACATACGTGACCTGATGGACGCCGGCAACAAGGCGCGGTCAGTGTTCTCATCTTCATCATCATCATCATTTGGTTTTAAGAGTCGACGTCTTTTTTTCACGCTTCGTGTTTCGTCTCCATCGGTTACAGGACGGTCGCCGCCACCAACATGAACGAGACGTCGTCTAGGTCCCACGCCGTCTTCACCATCGTCTTCACTCAGAAACGCAGAGACCAGATGACCAGTCTGGACACGGAGAAGGTTTGATTCTGGTCTAGTGTGTCCAACAGGTCCTCAGCTGGACTCTGTCCTCACACTGCTCTTTGTCTGTCCTCAGGTCAGTAAGATCAGTCTGGTGGATCTGGCAGGAAGTGAACGAGCCGACTCGTCCGGGGCCAAAGGAACCAGGCTGAAGGTCAGAGGTCACGTGGTCTCATGGTCACATCTCCGTGTGTTGAACCGTCTTTAATCTGTGTCTGAGTGAAAACGACTGTGTTTCCTCACAGGAAGGAGCCAACATCAACAAGTCTCTGACCACGCTGGGGAAAGTCATATCAGCTCTGGCTGAAATGGTGAGTTGACACTTGACGTTTACACCTCGTTCGTGTTCATCTTCACGTTCATGTAATTAAAACAAAGGTTTGTGTTTGGTCGTCTGCAGCAGAGCAGCAAGAAGAGGAAAAGTGATTTTATTCCCTACAGAGACTCAGTTCTCACCTGGCTACTGAAGGAAAACTTGGGTGAGTTCAGACCCAGACTCATTGATCAGACGTCCAGTTAATAGTTCAGTAGTTGGTTGATAAATTTAAATGTTGGTGTGTTTCAGGAGGAAACTCTCGGACGGCCATGATCGCTGCTCTAAGTCCTGCTGACATCAACTATGAAGAAACACTGAGCACCCTGAGGTCAGACTGACTCTAGATCAGTGTTACGTCGTGTGTGTGTTCAGATTAGATCGGTCTGAAGGTCTGAGCTCGACTGATCACATCTATCGATCCACTGATCTGATCGTTTTAACCGTCATGTGGGTGCAGGTATGCTGACCGCGCCAAACAGATCCGTTGTAACGCCGTGATCAATGAAGACCCCAACGCCAAACTGATCAGAGAACTGAAGGCCGAGGTGGAACGACTGAGGAACCTGCTGTTCTCTCAGGGTCTGCAGGAGCTGCTGGATAACGCTGGTATACCATACACTATATGACATACTGGTATACACACACATATTATATTGTATACACACCATGTAGTTTATATTATACTGATATATATGCACTATATAGTATATACACACACACACACACACATATATATATATATATATATATATATATATATATATGTGTACATACATTATACATATTGTATGTTCTATACACACACACACATACACACACACACATATAAACTGTAGTGGTTTATACTCAGAACATAAACATTATAAAATAAAGTCATGTGTTGTTCAACTGAAGAAGATCATTGATACTGATGTGTGTTTATTTAAACCTGGTATGTGACACACATGGTTGGTGTGTGTGC